>JAGFZM010000267.1:27923-68238 GCA_017657215.1 Limnothrissa miodon | reverse complement strand
GTCAGTCAGTCAGGAAGTTTTTAAAAGACATTTACTGCCAAAAGCGTGACCCCGTAAACCCGGCAGTGCGAAACGTGTGCTAACAGGTAACGCGGCGTGCTATTTTAAAACAGGAGCCCCTGTGGCTGCCGTGTTGTTATTGATCCACAAGGGTCAGTCCTTCTCTTCCCTTCATGCCTACATGCGTAGCCCTCAAGCCCCAGCGGTGGGAGGGAGTTCCAATAGGAAGGACTCGGGCTTTTGTGGAGTCCTAGGCCAAGTTAACTTTCCACTGCTACTGTTAGGCCCGTATTAAAATACATAGCTATTGTAACAGTAGTTAATGGGTAGTAAATTGTATTCATTATTGGAACATATTTATCATATTTCCTGATTTCCATATTGCCTGATTTACTTTGGAGTTGATTCAATCTCAAACTCCACAATTCAACTGTACTTTCATCAATACATTATGGGAATAAAATAATGACCTACAATAGACATATGAAACAATTGTCATGCTGTGTTGACATCTGAAGGTGGCAAGTGAAAGCCTTTACACAGACACAGTGGATGGTACTGTAAGTATAGCATTTACACAGACACGGTGGATGCTACTGTAAGTATATTGACAGAGAGAGGGAGGGAGGGAGGGAGAAAGAGAGAGAGATAGAAAGACACAGTGAGACTGAGAGGGCTATGAAGTGTTGGAGTGTTCACCCCACTGCACGGCTCAGCTGCTCTACTTCAGAGCGCTGTTAATTTGAGGGTTGCTGTGGGACAGTGAAGTAAATGGAGCCCAGCTGATGTGTGCTTTCTCCCATGCCCCGAGGGATCCTGGGTAATGGAGCATGTTCACTGCAGCCATGTTTAAAAAAACCCTATTAACAAGCGATGAATCTAGCACGTCCACCAGCAGCACCGCCAGACCATGAACTACAAACTGCCACCGAGCACAGTGGGATCTGTAGTTTTTACGGGAGAGGTATTAGCCCGCTGTTCCCTGTGAAGCCACAGATGAGACTGCTGGAAGGCAGTGTGTTAAGAAGACTGTGGGAGAGGAGGATTGTGTGTGTGTATGTGTGAGTGTGTGCTTAAGGTCGGTACACATGTGTGTGTTTGTGTGTTTAAGTGTGTACACATGTGTGTGTTTGTGTGTGTGTAAGTCCGTACACATATGTGTGTGTGTGTTTAAGTCTGTACATATGTGCGTGTACTGTATGGGTGTGTGTGTGTCTGTGTGCATACATGTGCGTTTGTGGGCCACAGGCATACGTGCGGGCGGGCCGAGTCAGGAGGTTCCATACAGTGGGAATTCCGGCTAGCCGGAGCATAGCCTGATGTGAAGCATATGATATTACTTAGGAAGGCATGAAAGCAATCTGTTTTAATATCAGACACTTTGCTACGAGGAATGTCAGGGTCGCCAGAGGTGAACTGCGAATCAGTGGGAGAAAACAAAGAGCGTAAAAAGCACAGGGGTTGTGCGGCTGTGGCCGACTTGTACAAGTGGCACGTTAAAAACACACTTTCAGTTATTACCCGCGCCCCATAAAATGGTTGTGAAACTCAAGAGTGTGGATAATAGTTTGCTTGTGACACCACTCTAAAGTAGTTTTTCTTAAATACAGTGAGAGGGGGGAAAGGAAAAAAAGAGAGGAGAGCGGGAGAAGGAGGGGTGGGCGTGAGAGGAGAATGAGTTAAGGAAAGACAGATGGGCCATTCAAGTGTGTGTATAACAGACCACCTGTCTGACAAGAGCCATGAAGGAATGGGGACTGGCATGCATCTTAGCGGGAGAAGTCACCAAAACAGCAGCCATGACTGATCTGGTCATTGTCAGTCAGGAGAGCTGGACAGAGATTAAGGCAATAAAGTTTGGTGGTGAGCATTGTAGGGGATGTAATGTTGTTTAAGCAGCTAAAAATAACACCTTGAAACTCTGTTTTGATTGTGGCTGTACTTGGTGTTAGAACACACACAATCATAGCAAACTATGTCAGATGGAGCTTCTGTTCTCTTTTTTTCCCCTCCCCTCTCTTCCTCCCTTTTTCTTTCATTCTTTTCATTTGTCTGTTTTTCTGCTTTTTTCTCTTTCTGTCTCTTTCTCTCTTTTCATTTCTCTCTCTCTCTCTCTCTCTTAGTCTCTGTGGTCGGCGCTTCCCTGCTCTGCTGAGCCCTGTGTTCATGTAATGATGTAATGAAAATTCATGATGCGAACATGTTAACTACATTACACAGTCTCCCGAGTTCCTTGACATGAATATTGGTGGGGGAGTGAGGGAGACTGAGAGACAGCGATAGAGAGAGAGAGAGAGAGAGAGAGAGAGAGAGAGGGAGAGAGACAAGTGGGGAAAAAACACTCCCGTTTTGATGCCTAATTATTTTAGGACTTGACAGGCTCGGAGCGGCCGGCACATTGTAGGTCAGAGTGGTTGCGGTGTCTTCCTGAAAGCCCGCGCAGCAGTGAGCACGCCCATAATTATCCGCCGTAATGAGAGCGTTCCCTGCAACATGATCGGCCCTCCGACCTTTTGTAGCATTTTGTTTTGGTGCTGGGCTGAAGGCTGGGAGCACATCTCGCCGGTGCTTCTGTCTGGAGACGGTCGCTAGCCCGACAGCCTGGCGAGCCAAGGCCCCCGCAGATCCCCAGTGTGGATCGGGTCTTCTGTTTGTATAATAGGTGAACACTCTTTTTTGAAGCACTCCACATCTCATAATGTTAACTCTCGTGATGTGCGCCCACGTGCATGTCATTAAAGAGATAATCTGCAGAGATGCCCTTCACTGAAACCACTCGTAAATATACTTGCACTCCACAGCTGGCTTGACATTAATAACCATCGATTTTATTTGGATTTTGTTCATCCCATAAGCAATTCTGGCCAATGACATCAGGAGGGGTTAGGATTAAAAAAAGGATGTGTGATGCATTACTGAGAAATGTTTTGCACCACGAATCTCCCCGAACCTCTCAGCAATTTCTCAAAGCCTTTCCACCATTCTTAGCACATGTTTTTAAATAGACTCTGGACAGTGTGGTCAGGTTGATTGTGGCAATGTTTAGAACAAAAAAAAAAAACATGGGTCTCTTTTTCTCTGTGGTTAAACGGGTCATGGGGTTCTATAAACCGATGTGGTCCGTGAGCCAAACTCTAGTCATGCGGGCTAATGATGGGTTCAGTGATGGCATCCTCTCAGCGTCTAATAAGAAGCACCTGTCATTCTGGTGGGATGGGGGGGGGGGGGGGGTTTTGAGGGGGGCGGAGGAGTGAGAGGTGGAGGTGGAGGGGTGTGGGGGGACTTTCTAAAGGGTGTAATCAAGCCTCAGGAGGCCCAATTGAATTCTTCCTCTTTCCTCTGGCTCCCCCCGTGCGGAGCCGCGCTCCATCCACATGGGCCCAAACCGGGCCAGGTCGGGCTGGGCTGCAGGCTGGGGCTGCTGGAAACCGATCTCTTCCCCTTGGATTAGCAGAAGCCGAGCAGCACCGGATGGGCCCTTATTGGTTTATGATTGTTGGGAGCCTCTCCCCATTAGAGCGCTGATTGTTCAATGAGACCTTATTAGGGGGCTTCAAACGGGAAGAGGAAAAAATTACACTCTTAGTCATCCCTGCCCTGGGTTTGTTTTTTCCAAGCAGGAAATATGAGGCCAGACCAGGCTAAGCTAAGCATCCCCAAATAGAACCCAAAACGAGGGAGAAAAAAATGTGCCCCTGTCGTCGATTAAAGCTATTGTGCAATTTCATTTTTACCCCCCCGAAAGCCCAGACCCCTCTCCACTGCACCCCAGCATCCTAGCACAATGAGCAATGAGATTAAGCTCAATTTGGGCCCGTGGTTGGGTTTCCCCACCTCCATCAGGGCCTAAGCCTGCGCCGTGTCAGCTCGGCCCCATGGGAAATCAGCTGTCTCCCGACAGGTCACCACTGGCCCATGTATATATTCATGCACTTAATCTGGCATCGTTTGTGGACTGCCAGAGGAGTCAGGAGGGTGGTGGCGGGTGGGGAGGTAGGGGGGTGGGTGGAGGGGGTGGCTAGGGCTTGTAAAAATGTATTCAATTTACACACAAGGTCCTCATTCGAAGGTTCCTACTAGGTCCCTTGCAGTGCTCACACACAGAACCCTTTCAGCCCCAAAAAAGAAAAACACACACAGATACACACACACACACATAGATTTTTTTTAAGTTAACTGGAGCATTGTTTTTCCTCTCATTCCTCTTTCTTTTTGAGAGTGAGAGGCAGATGGAAGTTCATCAAACCGATCCTTGGTGCCCCTGACCGTGCACAGCTTCTAGTGGGCGGGTGATTTCCAATGGAAAGGGGTTGCGAGTCCTCAACCAACAGATGCTGAGAGCGCATTAGACGGATTAATTATTAAAACATGCTTGACAGATGAAAAGTGGGACCTCGGGCAAAAAAAGGAGAGAATGTTTATTCTTCTGCCATCCGCTCTAGCCGCTCAGCCTTCCCCTCACTTGTTGGGTGCTGGGCACCTTGTCGAGGGTTTTGATTTATTTATTTATTTCTTTGACGGGGACCCTGCATCGCGAGGATCGTGGGTGCGAGCTGTTAGCGGCCGTCAAAGCGAGGACGTCAGAGCGGGCGAACTGACGCCCGCCCAGGGATTTGTTGTTTGGGGCGGTTACAGCGGTGACGATCAGCAGGTGGTTGTGAAGGCTGACCGGCGGCTTCCGAGGCTCCTTCATCTTTCGCTCGAAGACGCACGCCTTCCGGATCTGCAGGGCTACCCACGAGACCAACGACAGCATAACCACTCCAGCCTTCTCCCCAAGATCCAGAGGCCTCTGCGAAATGACGGGCAGAAGTGAAACTACAGTGCTGCTTGTGTGAAAAAGAGAGGAAAAATCTCTTCTCCATCTTCCCTCCATCCATATTGAACTGCTCATGCATATTTACCACGGAAGAAAATTCAGGATTGCTGCCAACATGCTAAACAGGGACGATTTATGAACCCCTTTTTGGTATGAGGGGAAAGAGTATAGCAAAAGGCAGACCAGGACAGGAGGTGGTGTGCACGTGTGTGTGTGTGTGTGTGTGTGTTACAGCAAGGCCGAGAACGAAGACGGATCCTCCAGCCAAGCTGATCAGCATCTGGGGAGGGGTGTGTGTGTGTGTGTGTGTGTGGGGGGGGGGGTGGGGGTGGTTGGGGAAAAAAAGGAAAAAAGAGGCCAGTACGCCACCTGCTCCAACAAGTCCCCAGTCTCCAGCACAAAACATGTGATGATGCAAATTGGCAACAAATGACTCCGACTGCAGATCTGAACACTTATGGCAATGCTGCACCCATCCAGAAAGAGGAGAAGACACACACATCCTCTGCTCCTCCATTAGGCTACTACAAACAGTCTGTGGCAAAGACCCATAGTATTCACATCGCTCCTCTTTGTCAGTGGACTCTGAACCAGACACATACACACTCATAAGGGAAACATTGCAGGGCTATCACTCTTGTCAGCCACCCTCTTTATTATAGTATATACAGCTAAACATTTACACACATTTGAATACTTTATTTGGGAGGACCAAAAAACACCCAAATCCTTTTAAAATAGCATCTTGTGTCACCCACATCAACCTAAACACACACACACACACACACACACACACAATATCACCTCCCCCACCTCTGTCTCACTAACACTAATGTGACAGAAACACACTAATACCACCTAGCCCCTCATTCCATCCCCCCCCTTTCGTAAGCAGCACTGTAGCAACAATCCACACACTCCCTCAACACACATGCACACACACACACACGCTCTTGTCGTCTCTGGGGAGAGGGACTCAGATGCATATCAGTGTGATTAGTGCTCGGAAGCCTCCTCCTCAGAGCGATTACCATTCCCCCGGCGTGACCTACAGGTGTAGCCCAGATTAAGTGAATAAATTCATCGCCCCCCCAGGAGCCAGGCTACCTGACCCCGTCACCGCACCGCCTCCACCCCAATCAGAGCGCCTGCCCCGCCCCCCAGCTCCCGATTGGCCAGGTCTCGGGACGTTTGTGGCGTCGAGCTCGGTCAGGTGGGTGGAGGGGTTCGGGCGGTGGTGGACGATGTGTGGTTGACAGTAGAGTGAAGGAGATATTGAGTGCGAAGGAGATTTTGGCCTGTTTCAATGCTATACTATGGCTTTCACATGGGAGTTTGTGTTGATGTCTGTCTGCGAGTGGAGCGTTGTGTGTTTGCTTGTATCTGTCTATCTGCTTGCGTGCGTGAAAAAATAAAAAGGCATAAAAAGGTGCCTTCAGACGGCCCCAGGCTCCTGTTTTGTTTCCGGTAATTTCATCTGAAACCGGCTTGTTTGTCTTTTTCTCTCCTCCCATGTTGGACTTGCTTGTTGTGTTGACATTTTTTTCTGTGTGCGTTACCTCCCTGTTATTTGTATATGGCAAAGTGGTCCATTTTCCCCCCATCAAAACCACTTTTCTCGGCGTGCGTCAGGATGTCTTTTGAATTTACCTTCAGCTGCTGTCAGCTGCGCTGCAACCTGGGGCCGCCCCCCGTCCACACTGGCGCCCCCCCTTTTGTATTTCAGGAGCAGGCAGCAAGCAAGCGGCTCAAAGCCTGTCAACACAAACACACATACATAACACACACACATAAATACACATACACACGAATACACATACATAGTTCCACACACACAGACGCACATTTGTTGCAGTGCAGAACGCTCTTAGCAGAGCTTCCAGCTAAGGCGAGGCTCGTTTGAAAGGCCCTACAAAAAAAAAGAAAGACAAACGATGCCTGTTTCCATACACAATGCTCATTATGGGTTGGTTTCATCTCAGGCATATTTCTCCTGCAAACTGTTAGAGGAAAACATTGTGGGAGAGGGATAGAAAAAGAGAGAAAGAGGGAGGGGGGGTAGACTGTGTATTAAAAATGCTACCTTTCTAACTGAGATCAAAGGGGCAATAGAATTAGCAAGGCTAAAGGTTTGACCCCTCAGCAAAAAGCACTGTGTCTCATTCTGTGGAATCCCCGCGAGAGTTTAGCGCCCAATTAGACAGATAATGACCAGAGCTGGACTCAGCCCAGAACACTGAAATCTGTTGTTAAATTGTCCATCCAAGACCCCTCATCGGCTGGAATGCACACACACACACACACAATTTTCTCCTTCCCCTTTGCACCACACAGAGGGTGCCAGCAGAATCAGTGGTTCAAGATGGAGGAAAATAGGAACAAACAGCTTGCCAAGCCAGACTCAGACACAGACAGAGGGAGGGAGAGAGAGAGAGAGAGAGAGATGCAGAGAGAGGGAACATTACAAGTATAGAGACAGACAGAGAGAGATGCAAACAAGCCAAGACACTTTTTAAATGGTTCGCCCTGACATGACACGCTGCATTTCCTTGTGTCGGTGTCAGCAGCCAGCGGGCCATCACGGCTGACCAGTGATGAAGCCTCACACATAACTTTGAGGAAGCGATGCCAGCTTGGAGTGGCGCTGCACCATCGCACGTCCATGAAGCGGCGGAGCTGGGGGGGGGGGGGTGTCACGCCACGTTTGAGCCACACTTGGTCACTCGTGTAGGAGATCAGATTGGTTGTTCTAACAAGGCTCTGGCACTGGTGCTGGAGGGCTTTGCAGAGCAGAGTACATGACAATGAATCATCATCTGTGAACGCACGGGGAAGCAGAGGGAGTGGGGACAATTTGTTCCTCTTCAGACAGTGTGTTTGAATGCGAGTCGGGGTCTGTGTGTGTGTGTGTGTGGGGTGGGGGGGGTTGGGATTGATGTCCAAATACGCCTTTGGAATTTGAGGCCTTCACTTGATCTTCCTCTTCCATTTCTTCCATGTCATCCTCATCTTCTCTCTCTCTCTCTCTCTCTCTCTCTCTCTCTCTCTCTCTCTCGTATGGATGACAGCACATTTGGCCCTTTGTCTAAGTGACATCAAACCACTAAGCTGCTCTGGCACTCTGAAGACAGCCCGTACTTGTGGTTGTTGTTTTGAACTCTCCAGACTTTTGCTGCTAGCTATGTGCAGGACATGGAGGGATGTGTGTGTTAGTGTGTACAAGTTTGTGTGTGTGTGTGTGAAAGGGAGGGTGATAGTGGTGCTGGAAAGACAGAAAAAGGGGAAGACCATAAAGCAGTAAAACTGACTGACTGAATCAAACTGTTCTTTTGCATCCAAACCGAAAGGCTACACATTTAGGTGGCTACTCTTGCTCGATGCTTGGTTAAACAGAGCTGTTGTTTGGGCTTTACCGACACCACATCAATGTAGTCAAACACGCATGGGGTGAAGTATATATATAGTCAAACACGCATGGGGTAAAGGTTAGCATTTTGTGGAGCTCAGAGTTCAAATGCCAAGTGATCATGTGCTTCTCTGATGTTTTTGAGGCTCCCATTGTTGTCATCCTGCAGGTTTTCTTTTGGCTGTGTTGGGAATGCACAGAGTGACCACAGCTCTCCACTGGTCTGTTGCCGTCCCCAGGCCAACGCAGAGGCACTGAGACTGTGTTTGGGTTCTTCCACAGGCCTCAGGGCCCTTCTGTTCCATGCCCGCCCCCCCCCCCCCCCACCTCTTCTCCTCCGCTAACCTCTTCTCTCATGCTCTTTCAATTACACAGTCTCAAGAACAGCGCAAACGTTTGCACTCAAGTGTTATTTGAGCAAAGTCAAGTATTTTTGTCGGGTGCATGACGAATACAGACAAAAAAAAAGTCCAGTTCAGAGTTTCTTTAAATATTTGAGTATCCTACCATTTATTCTACGTTAAAGACAGGATATTATTTAGCCCTAGACAGAGTAGGACATTAATCATGCCTACGAGAGTCTCCATCTCTCTGTTTCCATTGAGAAGGAAAAGCTCATGCCAAACAGGGCCCTTAGTCTCCAGTGAGAGCAGCTCACCCCGTCATTATACACAGTTTACAAAGGAATCAAGAATATTACCGAGTCATTTAACCCCAATCACAGTACATTAGCCTGCCTTAAATATCCACTCTTATATACCCCCCCCCCCCCCCCCCTACACTCTCATTCCCCCCCCCCTCCCCTCCCCAAGATTTCTCCTTTTGCCATCTCCCCTTGGAGCGGCTAGCCACTCGTGGCCAATCTCTCTCTCCTCTCTCCTCGTCTCATCTGGATTGGGTCTTCATCTGCGGTATTAATTAAGTGATAATGAAGTGGGATCGCTGCAGATTATGTCACCGGGAGTGAATTAATTTGAATAAGGCCCGGGTGGATTAGCGAAGGGGTTTTAGCCACCATGCGGCCCACACCAGAGGGACAGAAAGAGAAAGAGAAAGAGAGAGAGAGGGAGTGAAGGGAGAGAGAGAGATATTTGAGAGGGATCAGTTGGCTGAGGAGGAACATAAGGTCCATTTACATACAGGTCAGACCGCATGTATGTGTGTGTGTGTGTGTGTGTGTGTGTCTGAGGGTTGAGTGTCTGTTGGCTGTGACAATACCTGTCTGTCCGGATCAGTGCTCCAGGCTACCTGTGGGAGTGGCCATCTGATTACAGTGAAAGGCCATCATTGGGAAGGACAGTGTACCTATCGCCTCAGAGCCTGCAGTGGATCAGATCGGCCCCTTGTCCAGCCCAGTCCGTCTTGCTTCCCTCTCTCTCTCTCTCTCTCTCTCTCTCTCTGTGTCTCTGCTGTCGTTGTTATCAAATGATACAGTTGCTCAAGCGCAGCGTTTGAATCCTAAGGACCTTGGGGAGAGGATTTGTCTCTCGCAAGCCCCCTTCTAACGGGGATTAAGGGGATTAGCGACCATAAAATGACCAAGCTCCGTCTCCCCTGAGCCGCTCCGGCCCTTTTTCCCAGCTCGCTCCTCTTCTCCTCCTTTCCTCGGGACGGCCTGGAAAGACCCGGGGGCTGCTTTACAAAGTCCCCTCACCCCCCGAACCAGCCTGCAAAAAGAGCCACTTCTTAGCATGACAAAAGGGGACCCGGCGATTTAGCTGATCCGCCAGCCTGGCAGACAATGAACTCTCCTTGCTGGTCCAGCTAGCTCATTTTCATCAGAACAAATGGCATTACACTTGGCAGTGACATTGTTCTAAACTCGAACATGGCGCTCTGCTTTCTTCGCGGAGCTCAAGGTGTCATATTAATTATTTAAATCTGCAGAAAATTTTCAGCTCAATTCCTCCAAGGCCTTACCCAGTGCCAGAAGGTCTGGAATCCGCATTAGTTTTGTTAATTAGAGCTGAGTTGCGGGCTTTGATCTCAATGAAAATCTTAAAAAAAAGGAAACTTCCAGAATGAATTATTTTCATTCTAACCTATTTTCTTTAAAGGTTTTTTCCTCTCCCTCTCTCATGCGCTCTTTATCTCGCTCTCCCCCCTTTCTCCCCTTCTTCTTATTTTTCTAGCCTTTCTCTCTGCCCTTTGGAGAGTGTTGTTACCCGTTGTGTCAAACTTGGACTTGAAGAGACACAATGGCGGCAGCTCAAGGGGTCAAGGCTTTAGAAGTTAACCAACTTCACTGGGTCACTGATAGAGGCGATCGCTGTAAACACCTAATCTAATCATCCAATCTGACAGAGCACGTTCACGGACAAGCGTTCTGCTCAAAAGAGACTATAGATAAAGTCACGTGCATGAACACACACACACACACACACGTACGCACATGAAGAAAAGGCTGTAAAGCTGGAGGGTGGTCTTTGTGCAGGCTTGCTACAGTAACTCCCCATCTTTGTATTGTTTTAATCCTGATTCATTTCAAGCCGAAGACAAATAAGCATGAAATGAAGATCTTTGTTAAGAGACAGAGATAAATTACAGAGCCTCGGTAATCACCGCACATGTGCTTCATTACCAAAATAAATAACATTATTAGCTTTCATTGGCTTCAAGCCTCTTCTTTTCTCCACAACTCCCCTGAATATAATTGTTTCTGACAACGAGCTGTTCACTTCATAATCACTGTCGTTAATAATGCTTGTTATGATGAGTCATTTGACCTTGAGAGAATGACCATGAAGAAGGAGTCACGTGACCTTCAACTTTGATCTGACCTTGACTCCACGAGAAAAGTTTTTTCAAATATCTTCCTTGTTTGCCAGCACTGAGGCCCTGAAGCGTTTTTGATTCTTTCCTCTGTATGTCAAATAGGGAAACAGCTCCGCGGTCACTCACATCTGTGGCAGTATATTTGGATCTGGTGGAATCTTCCAGCGCGGCGGTAATTTGTGGTGATATGACACACGACAGTCTCCTCAGCTGGAGACCGTGTCGCTCGTCTTTGCGGGGCCAAATTTGACGTGTTTATGCATAATTGAGAGTTGCTTGACGAAAAAGAGTAGTGAGGATGGTGTCTCGTCTGGTGAGAGTGAGAGGTGGGGTGCAGAATGTGTGCGTGTGTGTGTGTGTGCGTGTATGTGTGTGTGTGTGCGTGTGTGTGTGTGTGTGCATGTGTGCATGTGCGTGTGTGTGTGTGTGTGATGTTTGGAAGAGGAGTCAGTGAGAACTGTCTGATAGTACATGGCAGGATTGGAGCTTCACACAGATAGGGTGCTGTTTGATGAGCTGGTGTCAGAAGAGGCGCACACACAAACACACACACACGCACACACACACACACACACGCACACACAAGCACACTTACGGCCTTGGTTGGCCTACAAGAGTCAAAACAAATGTAGTCACACCCCAAATGCACACAAACCAGGTTTTCTCAACAACACCTGAGATATAAACAGCCAAAAACACTAGCACTTAGACCATCCCTTCATCCAGTCACACCTCGCCCATGCCAACATGCAATCAATCTCCCTCGCCCTCTTACAGACACGACCAACACCGAGCGACACCGC
The DNA here is from genome assembly GCA_017657215.1 of Limnothrissa miodon. Classification (NCBI taxonomy): domain Eukaryota; kingdom Metazoa; phylum Chordata; class Actinopteri; order Clupeiformes; family Clupeidae; genus Limnothrissa; species Limnothrissa miodon. The sequence goes on along the minus strand of JAGFZM010000267.1, from coordinate 56,435 downwards.
TCCTGGCCGCCAACACTGGCTGTGTGCTGGCGTGGCCCTAAGTGGATTAAAATCTCCGCTTTATGGGGCTAATTCATTTAGCGTCTCGGGGAGAACACGGCCAGCGCAGCGGCACGCCCGCACTACAGGCCACGCTGAGGAGGCGTCCTTCAGATAAGCCAAACCAGCTAGGCTAAGGCAGGGGGGGGGGGGGGGCTCCACAGATTGCTTATGGAACGCTATGCAGCAGGAAACATATCGCATGGCTTGCAACCAACTGACCCACTATGTATTTGAGTTCATTTGTATTTCATTTTCATGTAATGCCTGAAAACTTCCACACTTGTGGATGACTAAGGGAAAATAGTTTTTCATCTCCATGGTTTGTTCTGGAGTGCCGTTGTGTTGCGGTCTTTGTTCACCATGTGAGAGTAAGTGACTTAGTGAGGCAAAAGGAAAGCCAGTTTGCTAACCAGTGCTCAAATGCATCGCTCAGTGGCATGCGAGGCCTGCTTGCATGCGCCCGTGCATGCACGCTTGCTCGCTCACCCGCCCGCTCGCTCACTCTCTTGCTGTGCGTGGGTCCTTGGAGAACGCTGGTTTGATCAACCGGTTGCCTAAATAACAGGCGCCTGGCTCCCGCGGCACAGCCAATTTAGCGCCCCCTTTCCCTTTAGCAGCACGCATTCAGATCTAGATCAAACCCCTGCCTAGCATCGGCTGTCGCTCCCTGACGACTGCTCAAATCCCACCATCATTTTATTTATTTATTTATTTATTTATTTATTCACACCCCAGCCACCTCCTAACACGCACACACTCATACACATATACACACACACACACACACACACACACACTCTCTCTCTTCTATCCTTGGCTAATAACCATGGGCGGAGCAGTGGTGGCCTGTGGCCCAGTGCCTCCTCTCTGACCCCGGCTGCCCCTGGTGTCTGCCCATTCCCTGGGCCCGGTGCACGCCGGCCTCCATGAATACACAAGGACAGGAGGCAGGGGGATTAGCCTGAGCAGCAGCAGACATTTGGTGGGCATTGTCCAACACCCCCCGCCGCCCCCCCCCAGCCTCCAACACTCTCCACCCCCTCACAGTAAATGAGAAACAGTGGTCACGCGTGGCCCCTAAGCTGGAGCATCTCTGTATGAGGAAATCTTATAATTACCTCTTCCTCAGAAAGAGAGAGAGAGAGAGAAATGGTTAGAGTGGGGGTGGCTGTTGGGGGTGGTGGGGTTTGGGTGGGTGGTGATAGGGGGGGGGTGTTGAAGTGACAGACTCTGGCCACTGGATCTGAAATCTTGGGCATTAGCAATTGAATGGAAAGCCTTCATACTGTATATCATTTTAATCTTTCATGTTTAGGTCCTCCAGATGGCCTATTACAGAGGCTGCAGGAGGAGAAAGGGAGACAAATGGCTTCTGTCTTTTTTAGGCAGAGGCCTGGGAAAAATGGCATTCATATAGGGTGAGCATTGGATAATTGTATATCTGGCTGTTTGCCGCGCCAGATCAGTCCACCTCCCCCCTATAAATCATAAAGCTATTAATAACAGACAGATTGCCGTCCAAAAAGATGAAGTGACATTTGAAACAGGTATTGAAAAAATGTGGAAATGTAATACTTGTAGCGTATGTAGCATATAACACTTCATTTTAACATTCCAAGATTTTTCAGATGTGCTAACACTTGTATTGTTTATTTCGTTTTCATTGATTATTGATTATAAGTGATATTGTGATATTGATGGTTACATTTTGTTTATTGATTTCTTTTGAATTCTCCCAACTAACAATTTAAATAGATTTAAATATAATGATCCCAGAGAATTCATTTGCGTGCAGTTGTATTGCTAGTATTGCACTGAAAATGCATCCATATAGCAGGCCTATCTATGGGTTTTAAATGAAAGTCAGTGGTGTGTCCTGGGTTTATTGCCAGTCCCTGGAGAGGTGCAGGGACATACTATGTATTCCACTTTGGTATATGGGAAAGGCACCTTCCATACAGAGCATCAGCACCACCGCTAACTCAGGAGGAAAAAAAGGCAATAATAGCCGCGGCTTCTGTTTGCCGCTAATGGCCGTGATGTGATTTTGTTGGGTGTAGGTGGGTTTTATTTCATTCCAGTACACTTTACATGTGCGTGCCTGTCCCTCCTCTCCTTCACTCTCCCTCCATCTCTCTCTCTCTCTCTCTCTCTCCCTTTCTCTCCATCTCTCCTGTGCTCCTCTCTGTCGTCCGTCCAAAAGGAAACAATAAAGTTTAATCTCCCATGGTGACAATGATGCATGGGGCGGGTGAAAAACACTTCTCAGGTGTTGTCATTAAAAAGCCATTTTTTTCCTCCTCCTCCTCCTCCTCCTCCTTGTCCTCCTCCGTAGGGCCAGTGAAAAGAATCTAAAGAAAGGGGGCCCAGAGTGTGAGGCTTTTCATTGGCATCTGAACAGCTCAAGCTGCTGGGATTGTCTCCTCTTTTTCAATTACCTGATCTTTTCAACTTAGCTCAAAATGAAAAACGTGGTGCCAGAGACAAGTGAGCTCTGGAGCAAAGACCCTTCGCTCCCTCTCTCTTTCTCTCTCTCTCTCTCTCTATCCTTCTGCCTCCTTCCTTTCTCTCCATACTCCATACTTTCCCCTTGATTTCTCTTTTCTTTTCTCAATCTCTCTCTTTTTCTCTCTTTGTCTCTGTCTCTCCCATGCTTTCCCTCTTGATCCCTCTCTGACTCTTGTGTACAAACACAAAGGCTCTTTATATGTATTTGCTTTTGTAAATGTGAGTCCGTAACTGCGTCTCCGCAGGTCGATATGCGTGTCAGTGTGACTGTTATGAGGCACCCACCAAAAGGAGACGGGCTATGTTTGAGTGCATGCCTGTGTGTACACATGTTTAAATTTATCTGTCTCTTCCCCTTATCTTAATATGCCTGATCCTCCGTCCCAGGAGCTAATGATTATCATACTGCAATAACAACTTCATATTGATGCTAACCACAATGCTCGCTCGTTGCCATTGTATGGATAAAGCACTGTGACAAATGGCTGTGCTTATGCGGGATGACTTGGGGAACTGGAATATCAGCTGGAGTGCCTCCAAAAGTCTGACTTCATCCCCGACGTCTGTGCGCATTGATGAAGATGCTGTGCAGCACAAAGGCTTGAATTTAAACAGAGCGCCGATGATGAAATGCCGTGCAAAGGCGACGGGGTTTGGAGGAAATTTTACACCAAAATGTTTTACCTTGCCCCAGTCCGATGGGGAGGAAGAGAATTAAGGCCAAGCTGTTGTTGTAAGCACGCATGTCTCTGTGTGTGTGTGTGTGCATTTGTGTCTGCATATGCTTTAGGTGGACACCAGTTTTGTGCGTGTGCGTGCGTGTGTGTGTGTGTTTTTGGACGTAATGTAACTGCAATCCTATTCCCCTCTGGCCCACATACCCACATTAGATGATTAGATGAAATATTCCAAATCTTCACCACGTCACTAGAACGATACACAGTACAGTACAAATGTAATTACACTGTGCTCCACTCAAACCGTCTGTGGGACTGAGGCCTTGGCAACTCAGCCTGTCTGCGCAAGGCCTCCAAAAGCAGAGATTACGTGCCTTTCAGCACCGCATCAACCGCGCAGCATAGCGCAGGGAAGCGCCTTCAGCTCCCGCTTTGACAGCCTGTGAGCTTGGGGTTGTAGCAGAGCTGTTAGCTCCACGCTCCCTTCGTCTCCATCTCTCTCCCCCCCTCACGTGCTCAACTTCAGCAGCTCCGCGTCTCTGCTTTGATCTGAGAGGGCCAGGTGATTAGGTACAGTGAACACTAGCAGTGCAAGAGGAGAGAGAGAGAGAGAGAGAGAGAAAGAGAAAGGGAGAGAAGTAGAGAGAAAGGCATGTGTACGATGACATCCAGTTTACTCAGATCACAGCTTCCCAAATATTTATGTTGTAAATGAATAAGATGAAAAGGGGCCGAGAGCGGAGAGAGGCGCGGCGTACAAACAGGCACCAGCACACAGCTGTGCCAGCCTATGAACCTGAGGTTCAAATGAAGAAGGGCGCTTTTGACGCTGGCGCTTTGAGCTGACGTACTTGTATGAAAACTCCTTTCTCACCATGAAAGTCACTTAGTTTTTTTTTTTTTTTTTGTTTGTGTGTGTGTGGGTGGGGGGGGGGGGGGGGGTTATTTATTTATTTTACAAAACAAAGAGGATTGAGTTTGTACATCTGCATCCTGACTCTAAAGCAGTTTTCTTGCCATGCTTTGGGGCAAACGAAGATGGGAGAGCATGTTTTTGATTTCCAAATTGGAAAAACAAAAAAGAAAAAAAGGAGCTTGAAAAACGAAAGACTGATGTTGGTTGGAGTGGGCGTGGGGGAGGAGGAGGGGGTGGTTGTGCGTGGTGGGGACGGTATTGGGTTGCTGAAGACGCCTCCATGTCTTCATCTTCTCATTGCAAAAAGAGATTGATGTTATTCATTCAAAGGGCCTTGCAAAGCCACAAGAGTCCTACCTATTGGCGCTGGTTGGAGTTCAAACTGAGATGCTGATCCATCGCGGTGCAATCACATTGTGTGGGGGGTAGCGAGATAACACATGTAGAACTCATGAAGAAAGACAATGAAAGGATGGAGGGGAAAAGAGAGAACAAGGCCTCTGTGGCAATTTACGCAGGTTTGTGCGCGAAGCAACCTGACATTACTGTAGGCTTCCCTTGTAAGCGTCACTAACCTTGAATCCTACGCCACCAATTGGGCTCATTACCGCTGTGTTTCAAACCCCATAATAATGCACGCTTGCCCCAAATAACGTTAGCAAGGAGCAAATCAGAAAAACAAGTTGCAACATAAAAAATAAAAACACAATTGCTGCATGACCGCAAAAAAAAGGCGCGTGTGATTTTGCATCACCAAGACATGCCACAATCGGCATGCACGCTGAAACAATGTTTGTGTTGATTTATGTACCCTACACATGTTATTGTTCCACTTAATTTCTCGCCAAACAAGTCATTTTATTTGTAACAGCAGATGTCCCTAGTGACTAATTAACGCTCGGCTTCGCTACTTAGCAGAGTCGCACCCAGATAATAAAGGGACATTTTGCTCTTGCCTCTCACATACAGGGGGAAGACCTGCATCAAAACCACGCACGTCGAAACCATTTGGCCAACAAATCAGTTAACGCAAGTGTGGGTAATTCACATAACAGAGTGCCAAGGTTGCCTCCTACTGTGCTATATTAGAGAGATCTAACGGAGGCGAGAAGCGCTCTGTGTGATCAGTGGCTGAACAACTCCCATAGATTAGTGTGATATACACAGCAGCCAGAGAGGAGAGGGTCTGGGTCGAATGTGGCCCACATTGCAGCGGGACTATACAGTACTACACAATCAGACAGACTGACAGACAGACAGACAGACAGATACATAGATAGAGAGTTAGATGCTCACAGCCATGCACTCATGTACTCTAGACAAATGTTCTGAACTCCCATATGCAAGCACACAGATCTGCACAGACACACATGTATACACACCCACATCTGCACACATATACACATATGCACACACACACACTCACACACACACATGCTTCCACACAGAGGCAGGGGGCAGAAGTGGCGTCCTCCAGATGGTGTGTGTGACAGGGAGGAAAGGTTTGTCTCAGCTCACTGCACGAATCACTAATGAGCTCACACACCTACCTGCCTCTCCTTCCCTGCATGCTTTTTCACACACAAATGCGCGCACACGCACACACACACACACACACACACACACAAATCTGTGAAGGCCCTGGTTTATGCCTTCTCCACCCTTCTCTTATAGGCACCTGGGGCTGTGACTCCAGACCTTAAACTCTCGTCCTTTTTCCTCTCTCCCTCCCCTCTCATGCCATGCCTGAGAAACTGCTTCTCTTAGTGGGGGTTTAAGGCTCTGATAGGGCTGAATGTGCTCTGGGCCCGAAGATATTGGCGGTGGTGGCGTAGTGGTTAAGGAACTGGGCTAGCATGCTAGTAGTCTAGAAACTGTGGGTTCATATCCTGGCTACCACTGTTGTGCCCTTGTGCAAGGCACTTAATCCTAATTTGCTCTAGGGGTGACTGGCCCTGAATACTGCATGCATTTAATGTAAAAGATGAAAACAAAAAGGCCCAATCATGGTATCAGCATTGCCCCTACACACACACACTGCCTGTACCCACAGCTGACACGTTATACATCACCCAGCCTGCACGAAGGCCGTCCATGAGCTCGTCCTGGATTCCCCGCGCCTTACAGCATAATCATACACCTGCCAAATTGCTCCTTGATACCGCTATTTTGAGAGTAAAAATATGACGGGCCCAGAGACGTGTTTTCCCTCGTCGCCGTGGTAACTGGTGTCAGGGACCATGCTTAATTGGCTCTGGTTGTCCATTCTTTCACGACTGAAAAAGACCAAACATCGTTCGCGTCTCTCGGAGGAAAGGAGGAGAAGAAAAAGAAAAGGCAAAAAAAAAAAAGAAAAGGAAAAACACTGAAATGAGAAAACGAGAGAAGCGAACAGCTTTTTCCGTCCCTGGCAAGCCGTCTGCGGCATCTCGACGGGAGAGTGACACACGTGCTGTGTGGAGCCTTGCGCTGACCCTTTCACAGGCAAAGCAGGTGTTGAAATAATTGTCTTCAGATCAACTGACAACTGTTGCCTTCAAAAGCATGTGGGCCGACTAATAATGCCCTGTATTCTCCTATTATTTTCCAGTGTGCGTATCACACCTCGTCATAGTCGGCAGCCAGGAAGCATTAAAAAATGTTTTCATACGCATCACAGATGTGCACGGAGAAACAGCAGGCGTCGTTTTTTAACAGGCATCAGTTAGCGTCTTCAAGACTCCATCATTGGCTCAGAAGCTGCTATTTCTCAGCAGTGCCGGTTAAATGGCCTTCACAATTACTTTGCCACGGGTGCTTCTAATGTGGGTAATAACAGTGTAATAACAGAATGGATGACAGAACCTAGGTTTGTTTTTGGACTGAAGCTTAGGGGGCACATTTGACACTCCTGTCCATAGTAGTCATCCCAGTGTTCCAGCCCACAGCCTTGACCCACAACATTTCTCTCTTGTACATGTGGCATGAGTTTGGCACCTACCTCGCCATTTGTTCGAAGCCGCATGACTGGCATGACGTGGTGTGCTTTATAAAGTTACAAGGTTGGCACCGGGGGTGTCGTCCAGAGTGTATAAAAGACAGCTCTCTTGTGGACATCAACTCTTTCATTAGTCCGCTGCCTTCTCTCTCTCTCTCTCTCTCTCTCTCTCTTTAACTCTCTCTTTAGTTCGCTGTCTCCTCTCCATACACACACACACACAAACACATTCTTATCTCTCTTTTTCCCTGTCTCTCCTTCTCTCTCTCCTTGCCTTCTGCACCCTGTCCTGAGATGACAGTGGAGTGACGCCGCTGCGGTAATTACTCCTGATTGAGCCGCGCCAACTGCCCCGTTTGATACTGGCCCAGACAGCGACTTCTCACTCAGCCGGCCGGGGTCAAAGGTCAGCCCGGCACTGATTTCACAGGCATGAGCCCCCATTTTCCCATGAGCCTGCGGGTTTTTGCACGAGGTGACGGCGAGGGTGTGATACGTGAGGCAACGCTGAGAGATTGGCCGAGATGGAATGAGTAGACCGTGGAGGGTGGTGGTGGAGGGGGCGGGTGGTGGTGGAGGGGGCAGGCGCTGGCTGATGATAATGAGGGAGAGCACTGATTGATTGGTCGGATCAAGCCGAGCAGGTTATTTTCATTTTAATCCCCTCAGCCGGCGTCCCTGTCGAGGATTCTCGTTGATGGAGAGACGGGGAGACGCGAGCGAGCCGGAGTGAGTGGCGGCGCGAGGGGTCACATTGGGCTAACATTAGCCCCTGGTTTCCAAGGGAGGCTCTGAACAAGGCCAGCGCACCAGCACACACCAGCGTTTCATCTCCTTCTCCGGAAGGATTTCTCCTTTTTCTTGTTCTATTTAATGTATTCACATAAGGCCTGACAGTGGCATATAAATCGCACACAATTAGCAGAGTGATCGTAATTTTAACTCCTTGCCCATGATGCGTCTCTTGTTAACGGCCGTGGCAGCGTTATGTTTATTTGTTTTTGTACTTTGTTGTGTCTCATTTGCACAACTGCTTTTCAAAGTGCCGCGCCGTGCACCCATAATGGTGTCAAATAGCAGTTTGGATTGGCTCGATTTGCGTCGTACATCTGGACATATTTATTAAAATTGGATCGTATTAACATAATTGTCATCCCTTTTTTTGCACTGTATGTCATCTTTAAACATCTATTTAGTATTTTTAGATCGGCTGGCTGGCTTCAAGTCTCTAATTACGCAGACAAGACTGCTCGAAAAATGCCATATAAACCAGCTGGGCATGCATCCCAGCACACACACACAGACACACATTGTATGTTAACTGCCATGTTAATGTCAACATGCCATCCTCATCCATGCAATCGGATCGCTTTTCCCTGACAACAAACATGGCCGACTAGTCTATTCGGCAGAGCCTAAAGCACTTGGGGGGGAAAAAAAGCTTCAGCCCTTCAGTCTATTACCAAAGTCCCCTGGTCCTCTTTGAGCGCGTGACAAGCCCATGTGTGGCTGCAATGCTGTAGCCCCCGTGTGCTCAGCTCAGCAGTGACTTCCTGCAGAGAGGGAAGGATGTCGGGGGTTGTTTTATTGATGAGGTATCATGCTCAGTGACAGGGGAATCATACGGTGGGGTCTTCGCTTATGCTCTTTGAAAAGAGCGAGGGAGTGTGTGTGTGTGTGTGTGTGTGTGAGTGTGTGTGTGTGTGTGTGTGTCTTGGCACTACCAGATGTCACCCCTACAGTCCCCGGCCTGGACACCTCTGCTCACTGTGGCAGGGGGGTTTGGGGGTATAGGGCTGGAAGACCAGCAATGTGACAGCAGAGCCATAGGGCATGAAAAGTGTGTGTGTGAGAGAGAGAGAGAGAGAGAGAGAGAGAGAGAGAGAGAGAGAGGGAGAGAGAAACACGTCTATGTATTATGATAGGGTTGGATATTTGTCCAACTTCTAAAGTCTACCTTTTGGTTTCACAAAGCAGAAATCTTTCTATTTTGCATAAAACTCCAACCAACAGAGGTGCCACAATGTCCCAGCGGATTCATATGCAGCTGTATTACGCATTGCAAATGAGTTGTGCTAGGGTACCGTATACAGTGCACACAGAAAGAGGTGATGGAGGGCATCTTTTGGCCTGAGCGCATTCCGACCCGCTCATCTAGAAATTATCATTTGTTTTTTAACATACCGTAAATCAATGATCCCATTGAGTGTGTCGGCTGTGCTTGCTGTATACAGTTTGTACTGTCTATTGATTCTGTTCTTGTTAGGTCCAGTAGCTACTGTATCCTCCTCCCCACCACACCATATCCACACTTGTAGATGTTCTTGTCTCTTGCATTCGAAGCTTGGCTGAGCACCCCGGGCGTTAGAGCAGCGGCTGACCCTGATGTCTAACCCTTCTGCAGACCCATGGGCTCGTGCCCACTGTGGTCTGGGTTAGACCTCCAGACCCATCCAGACCCATCCAGACCCGGCTGCACTGGGGAAGCCCACTGGGAGAAACCCCTCATCTTTCATCCCTCTCCGCCTGCCAGACGCTCCACTACTCCCATTAACCTGTCAACTCTCTCCCTCCCTCCCTCTCTCTCTCTCACTCACTCTCTCTCTCTCCCTCCCACCCTCTTTCTCTCTCTCATTCTTACTCTCTCTCTCTCTAGTGGTCTTCGTCTCACCCTCTTACCATCTTCATCTGTCCATCCCCCCTTCTCCCCTCTCTCCATCCCTCTCTCTGCATGTACGTCTCTCTCTGCCTCTCTGTCACTCTCCTGTTACGCTGTCAGACGGTGACAGAGGGGCTGTGTGGGGAAACGGCTGCTGCTGGCGCTGATGCTCAGATGGCTGATGGCTCAGGCGTTCGAGATGGGCTCCTGGAGAGGAGAGAGGGAGAGGAACGTGTGTGTGTGGTTAGAGAGGCATCACCCAAAACACACACACACACACGCACGCACACACACACTGTATTCACATACAAAACACATATAAATGAGGCGCTAAATACACAGACACATGCTCGACAAACATGCACACCAGTGTACAAAAACAAACTTAGCGATGGAGTCCACTTACAATAGTTTGTTGCTCTACTGAAACACATCAGAAGGCAAACTAGCGGATTTCATAGTGAGGCGCATGAATTGTGGCTTTGACTGAGATTGCTTTAATCTCCAGTAGACATCCAATATGTTTCACAGCCTAACAAAGATCACGGTGGATAAGGTCATGGGTAAGAGATGGAAACCAGAACCCTCGTTAGGGAGAATGCTCGGTTTGTGCCGGTTTCTCAATGACCTTGGCATGAAATGATGGAGGGGAATATTTCTTTTCAGTTTGCGCTGCCTTTATTTGGGCATTTAACCTCAACCTGAGCTGTCCTCACTTCTTCGCATTTCAAAACAGGGTCATCAGTATGGTCCACATAAACACTGAGAGAGACGGAGTGAGAGAGAGCGAGAGAAAGAGAGGGAGGGGGGGGGTGTAGAAACAGAGACAGAGAAAGAGAGGGAGAGAGATAATGACCTATCTGATTGATAATCGATGGCTGCTGGCTCTGCCTTGTATTGTGTTCCTGTTCTAAGGTTCTGTTTTAATGTCTTCTTCTTTCCCTCCTTGGCCTCATTAAAGGATCCGGTTACTCTGAAACAGCTTTTTAATTTAGCCTAATGATTTTTCGCATAAGATATCAGATACGTGGTATGCCCGGGGGAGTCGTCCCTTTCTTCAAGGTGCCTTTAATGCCAATGAGCTCTGTGCAAGAGTGTGTGGTTTGTTTTTGTTCATTTTTAAGTAAAAATTCAGATTTCTCCTTTATTGTTCTAGCTGAATACAAATGGTTAACAGCCAGGGAGACTCAATATAAAAGCAGCCCTAACAGATCTACAGTACATACTAGTTCCCTCATTCATTTCTAACGCAGCAGTTATGAACTGAATACATTTTAACACAGAGGAATATTTGTAAAATGTTGGTGGGTATTATACATTTGTCCACAGGACATGTAGTTTTCACATCACAGTGTCTGTGTGTGTGTTAGTGTGTGTGTGTCCGTGTGTGTGGAGTAAGCGCATGAGTCAAGCACAGCAAAGAGATTAAGTTGGCCTGACGACCGCTGGTCCCTGGTCATCATTCATCCCAGCTTCCCCCTGTCCTACACGTGCACTCCCTGTCATTAGACAGTTTGGCTTAAATGATTTAATCCGCGCACATGTTTGGTGAAATCCAAAACCCCACAGACTATCAGCGGGTTGAAAGTGGTTTTAAGACCTCAACCACAAACCCCACTCATTCTGACCACTGTCGAGTGTGTGTGTTGGATGCGTATGAGTGGGTGGGGTAGGGTGGTTGGATGTGTATGAGTGGGTGGGGTAGGGTGGGGGGCGATGTGTTAATGAGGGAGATGCTATCGTGCTCACTTAATTTTAAAACACAGGGTCTAGTTGTTGTCAAATTAAAATTGAATTTTAATATGCTGGTTTTAGAATGTGCTTCTATGTTTTATTGATACTATGGCACATGCTTATTGATGTGTTTTGCCTCTTAGTCCATTATGGTGCTGATGGGGGTTGGTTATAACAAGCTTGACAAATTCCACACGCCCAGGCACACTCCCGCCTGCCACTCAATTTGAGGCCCATTTTTCCGTATCCATTATGAACCGTCACTTTGAGAGGAAACTGATGGATATCAGGAGGAAGGGAAGATGGATGAACTCTCTCTCTTTCTCTCTCTCTCTCTCTCTCTCTCTGTTTTTAAGCATGCTCGAGTGCCATGTAATCACCCAATCCATGCATGCTCAACAAGGCGATTCCCCTGGTGAGGTGCATTGTGGGAACGTCGGTGGCGCTGCTTAAGACAACATCAGACGCAAAGTGGGTAAACACTCCCTGACATGTTTTCAATACGATTACATTAGAACAAGCAGCGTTTGATTGAAAAGCTAATATTCAAGCCATGCAAATCATCAATCACCAGAAGAGAGGCATATTAATTATTCAATAAAACAGTCTAATTCAAGAATCAATGTTGGGACTGGGGAGAAAGAGAGAGAGAGAGGGAGAGATAGAGAGAGGGAAATAGAAGAAGAAGAAGAAGAAGAAGAAGAAGGGGGCTCCCAACAGAGCGAGGGAGCGGGTAATAAAAAAGGAATAGGGAATTACCCATCTCTCCGTACTGTGGCCCTCATCGTCCCGAGCTGTCAAAAACAACTGCTGCGCCTCTGTTTCATCTCCTCAAGTTTAAAGATGACTTTGGAAACACTTGATTTCCGCGCAAAAAAAACTCGTTAGGTCTCTGTTCCTCATTAGTATTTTTTTCCGTCTTCCCTCGTTCTTTTTCCGCCCCATCACATTCTCTTTTTCTTTTCTCTTTCCCTCTGTCACCCTTCCTCCTCCCCCCCTCCCCATCTCTCCATAGTTTTCTTTTTCTTCGACATCGCCTTCGTTGCTCGACGTTTTTTTGCGCCGGCGGGGGTTTGAAGTCTGGAATTGGGGGCTATGATCTCTGGCAATTACCGGCCGGGCCAAATCGAATCCCTGGGAATTCATTATTTACATTCAATTAAACAAATTGATCAGCCTTGCCCTTACTGTACACGCCATCCTCCATAACGAAGAGAGAATGGAACCCGCCAGGCCTAATCTGATATAATACAAAGCGCTTCAAAAAGTAGGCAGTCAAACCCGGCCAGGACCTCAAAGGTGTTTTTCACAGAATTCATAAGGGCCATTTTTTGGAGGGGGGAAGGGGGGGATGAATATGTGTGTGTCTGTGAGAGGGGTGCTCTCCCCTTTTCTTTTTGATTCTCATGTGCTTGTATGAGACTTCATTATGCATTATTAATACCTTAATTGGGCCCAGAAGTCCATTTAAAGTTTGCCTTTCTTTAGAAACTCAATTGGCAAAGCTGCTCCAACCAATCGTGTTTTTTCTTCTCTATCGAGCTTTTTTTTGCACATAGCCTATCTCCAGATTTGTCAGAGCTTGTGGCTGACCTGTGCAGAGTGGCTTGCTAGTGTTCTCTGGGGTCCCATTCTGAAGCATTACCACATCATTCCCCGCCGTGGGGAGGTTATTATTGTTCCTGGGGATGTGGTATTTGAATGTGGTGCTCGAATGACCACATTCAGAGTCTTGAGTGTCTGATAACAGGATTTGTGGTTAATTAACAGAAAATGTTGTCAATACAAACACAGTAGGCTACCTAACAAAAGATGTGCCACACTGACAGACCATTTTGATCCTCAGAAGCAACGTGGCGACAAGAGAAAAAGGAGGGAAAGGAGAAAAAGGAGGGAAAAAAGGGTTGAGTAATAAAACCAAACAGTGTCCCTTTTCACCTTGTCTTAGCTGGCACCTGCGTGTGCTTTTCAGAGCTAGTCTGACAGTGGGGCTTCTTCCCTCCCTCATAATCCACACAAAGCGCTAATGGCGAGTCTTTCCATCTCATGTAGTGTTTCAACAGAAGCCCCCCACACCCCACCACTTGCAGGGGAGAGAGACCAATCCTCATAAGACTCACACACACACACACACACACATCTCACATTCATAGTCACTCACACACATACACACACACCCACACATACTTACACACAAACACACACACACACACACACACATACACTCACACCCACCCACCCACACACACACACACCCACCCACACACACATTTCTACTCACACACACAATTCTAATTCACTCAGTGTATGAGCACAGTCCGTATAAACACATGCGCTCAGGCTCTGATCCATCAGCTCAGCTGGGTCACTCAGGGGCCATGACAGCAGAGGAGGGAGGTCAGACAGAGGCCAGCACCGAGCCGGAGAGGAGCGGAGAGGAGCCGGAAGTAACGCATGCAAATCACACGCCCGAGGCTCCTGCAGGGAGAGACGGCCAGACAAGAGATGGAGAGAATTAGAAAAGAAGCCCAGTGCATGACCTGTTTCTCCTCTCATCTTCCCCTGACTTCTACCCATCCTCCCATCCCACACTCACACACAGGCCTGAGCCAGCAGGCTGTTGCTCTAGACATAGCAAAGGAAAGGGGGAGTGTGTGTGTGTGTGTGTGTGTGTGTGTGTGTGTGTGTGTGTGAGGAGGGTGAGTTGTTGGGGGGGATGGACGGACAGGCTGTGAGTAGGAGGGGATAGCGGGGTCTGACGGCCCAGCTCAAAGCGCCTCAACCCTGGCGGGGCCTGTGAGGACAGCGAGGCCTTGAGAGAAGCCTGCTGAGCTGCGCGGGGCTAATGAAGGAGATGGGGGAGAGAGCCTCGTTAGTTAACCCCACAAGGTCGGAGGAGCGGACGGGCAGCCACTACTGGGGCACCTGGGCCCGGACGGGTTCTGAGCACAACTGTCAGAGTCCACTTATAGGCAGAGCGTTCAGTACAGGAACACCAAGCCAGTGTTAGTGAAGACTAGAAGAACACAGGGGACGCCGATGCCACTCTATACTCAGCTAGGGACTTGCTCCCCACCCCTCCTCCCACTTTCCCCTTCATCATCACACGCACACACACACACACATGCACACGCGCACACACACACAGCAACAAACACATCCATTCCTGTGAAACCCAATTCCGCAGGCCCGCACCGTGCATGTTAAACAATACTCTGACTGTCAACAATCACGCATAAATTAACGCCGCCTGCCTCCACTGTATTTATCTTCATAATTACCCCCCCTGAGACTGCAGAGCGGGAGAGGCCCGTGCTGAGTGTGCCATACACACAGTGTGCAGGCCCCGTCGCCTCTGGTGTGTGTGTGTGTGTGGAAGGTAGTGTGGTGTAAGTGTCTGTGTGAGAGAAAATGTGTGTGTGTGTGTGTGTGTGTGTGTGTGTGTATGGGTGGGAGGGGGTGTGGGGGTGCATTAGTGTGTGGGTACTGGGAGCTGTTTGATATGTGTGTGTGGTTGCATTTGTGAGTGTCTGTCTGTGTGTGCATGGCAGGAGGGTGTGTGTTTTCATGCGTGTGTCTGTGTGTGTGTGTGTGTGCGTGTGTATGAGAGTGAACGAGTGAGAGAGAGCAGCTCAATCCGACACACAGTCAACAAATAAGCCCTTTATTAAATTAAAGGCCCGCTTCATGACTGGTGTATTTTATCGTCATCCCGTGACAGGAGCGGCTTTCTCTGAGGGCACGGGTGATTATGTGGCCCGGCCGATGCCTCGTTTCACATCAGCGCTGGCTGATTGATGGGCCTGCGGAACGTTCTGGTCTTTCTCAAAGGGAATTATTGATTGGTGCTGGCTTTGTTTTCGGCCTCCATTTGTTGATCAGCGGCGGGGCTGGATGCTGTTCAGCGTGACTCGTAATCGTCCCTCCGCCTGTTCAGTGGAGCTTGATGGAGTGACCAGCAAACGATTGAGTCATAGGAAATGCGAGCGGAAATCAGAGAGCTAAGCCACGCTGACTGCTCCAATTTTTTCGACTCCGAGCTGAACGCAGTACAGTCTAGTCATTTCCATTTGATTAGACATGTTCGGTGATAATGAACAAAAGGTAATTATTCTCAGATATCCTTAATTGTAACTTCATGTATTATTAATTAGGATTCCTGGAGAAATGACATCTCTGAGTCTGGTAACCGCGAGCAGCCAAATTCTGTCGGCGGCTGTTGTCTTAAGCGTAACATCATCAATCCTCTTAAAAAACAATCTTAAGGAAAATACCATCATTAGCTTGACAGTCAAGAGGAAGGAGAACAGCCATCAAAGTTGTCAAGGAAAATGTCCTTGTTCTCTAATTTACAAACAACCCAAAAAAAACTGAAAAAAAAATCCAGGCTTTTCTCTTTCATGTCTGTGCTTGGAAATAATTATGAGGAGATGAAAGTACTTTAAATTCCCCCTTCTCTGTTCTCTCTCGCTCTCTCCTCTCCCTCAGATAGTTTCCCCCATTGTCAAGAATGGAGATTAAGTTTCATGTGGCTGTCAGCTTCTGCCTCCTCTCCCCGTCTCTCGCTCTGCCTCTCCTGCCTGTCTCTGTGGCGCGCGCCTACCGAGACACGCCGTCCGACGTGAGAACAGGTAGCAGGAGACGCGGCGGATTCCCTGTCAGCGACAGAGCCGCTGCAGCCCGGCGAGATGTGAAGGGATGGCGTGTGCGCAAGGGCCTATTGATATAAAGCTGGGTTCAATCTCAGTAGCAGCTGTACCAGCTGTTCAATCTCACACACATACGTACCTGCGGTATGAGCGCACGTACGCCCATTCTCTTATGCTGTCTGTTTTAAATTGGTGAGGGACCGCGCAAAGCATACAGTAAGCAAACAGGGCCAGATCCACGTTTGGATGCCGTGTTTTGAAATCACTTAGCGTCACAGCTAATGCAATGACAGGCTAACGCAATATAGAAAACACAGAAAGTAATAACATCAGCAATATGCTGATAGCACTGGTGCTTGTGAGCATTCCCAAGTTATTCATTGAGACATAAAACCATGTCAGCATGGGCCCATTCCTAGCTTGCAGTATGCGAAACATAAACACATAAATACCCAAAGAGCCATGCTAACGCTGACATCTTGGCTCATGCCTGGAGCGTAGGGTTCCTTTAGGTCGGTGCTCAGCCGCATGGGCTGCCAGCTGCGGGCCTTTGCTGGGCCGACCCCCATGGCCGCTAAGTGAATCCCCTGTCGCTCCAGATGAAGTGAAAAATGCACTGAAGCCTGTTTTAATGGCAGTATCAAACAGCCGGCTTATAAAAATGCCCATTTATCATTTTCAGCCGCTCCTAATTGGTTTCCGGGTTCCAGCGTTCCACGCGCGGCCTGCTTCCCAAATTGAATGTGTCCTTTCTTCTGCAGCCCGAGCCGGAACGTGAAAGTTTTTTTTTTTTGCGAGTCGGAGCGTTATGGAGCGGCTAATCAACCGAGTCCGGGGCTCCGGCGCACCACAGGGCCGAGGAAGAGGATATGAGCTCGGCCAAAACACGCATGGCACATTCCACGCGCAATTAATGCTCATTAAAGCGCCGCGCGGGGAAAAAATAGTGTGCTCGGTTCTTTGGGCGAGGTCCTCAGGCCTGCTCTACCAGCCCTGTAAACTCCCTCACAAGGACAGACGTATATACTGTTTAGAGGACAACATTTAAACAGTTGGAGTTGTGCTCAGAGAAGTCAAGTGTAATAGTGAGCATTAAATTGGGGCATGCTGTTCAATTAAAAAAGAAACAAGTTCATGTAAGGTACAGTGGCAGAGAGAGAATTCTTTCTGTCTGACTCTTTCATGCAAGTGTTAACAATAACTCATAAAGTCAGTTCTTAAGGAGCGGTTATTAGCGAAGGCTCTTTCAAGCCTCTCTCACACATTCACACCATTAAAGCACAGGGGCTGGGAAAAGTGTGTTGGCTGGTGGAGTGTTGGCATATGGATGCTACAGTATCCGGTGACGGACGCGACGGAGGTCAAAGTTCACGTTTAAGGGGACACAAATGGCCTTTTCCGTGGCTCTGGGTGGGTTAAATCAGACCTCTGGGTCTCCGTTACCCAAGTAGTGCCTCTCAGTTCTGAGCCTTCGGTTCTGGTGTTATATAGAACCACATGAAGACATAACAAAGCATATGTTCAGCAAACTCATTATAGCCCAGCTAGCCGCTGTCATTTATTATGCCCTCATTAGAAAAGACTTTGCACCCCAAGCCGGTTGGAGGGGGGGAGGATGGATGGGGGGTGAGGTCTGGTCTGTGTGGTGAGGTGGATTGGGGGCAGAGCTCCCAGAGCTGACGGCTTAATGAAGGGAGAAAAGCACATGGTGGCAGTGCCACAGACACGCAGCACTCTGACACCATATCCGACTCTCACTGGCCTGACAGAGACCCAAAAAAACAGCCTTAAAAAGGCCACACGAGTTAAGACTATTTTAGCCATGTTCTTTTATGGAAAAAAAAATTATAAATACTGTATATATATATATATATGTATGTGATGTATGTGTGTGTGTGTGTGTGTTGGGGGGTTGGGGGCGTGGGGGTTTGTATGTGTGTATATATATCGCCCATTTATTCATATATATATTTACATACACACACACACACAAACATATATATTTCTCTCTCTCTCTCTCTCTCTCTCTATATATATATATATATATATATATATATATATATACATATATATATATATGGGACCACACACCCAAACCAGTAAGGCAGTACCGTGTACAAATTGAGGGATTCAAAGCTAGTTTCAGAGCATATTTTATTTCCTAAAAGAAACTAATTACTAAATGCACATACTTTTATTTCCAAGGGGAGTTCAGGACCGAGTTCACTTTTATAGTGCTACCCACAAAACGTTTCGGTCTGTCGTCAAAGTAGTTTAACTTTGACCCCTCCCGACTAGATCAGACTGAGGTCATCGGCCTGCTTTCTAAACGAGACAGAGGCATTCGATGAGCAGCGCAATTAATCCTTTCCTCGCCCACCTTTCTCCCACTCGCTCAAAACAAATCCATCTTGAATCTGCCACTTGGAAGTAAAAAAAAAAAATGAAAGAAAAAGGGAAAAAAAAATCTTTTCCTCACTCCTACTCCCTAGTGGAGCTTTTCCTCCGCTCAAACTCCTGACAGTAAATGCACACTATGCCAGGAAGAGAGAACACTTTGACATCATCAAAGGCAACA
Source organism: Limnothrissa miodon (assembly GCA_017657215.1). Taxonomy (NCBI): domain Eukaryota; kingdom Metazoa; phylum Chordata; class Actinopteri; order Clupeiformes; family Clupeidae; genus Limnothrissa; species Limnothrissa miodon. The sequence continues at coordinate 37,695 of JAGFZM010000267.1, read as the reverse complement.
ATTACTTGGACGTGAAGATCAGATTGCTCTGCTGTTATTAGAAAACAATGAGTTAAAAAGTGTGCATGTATTGAAATGCATGGACGGAGGCTAGCAGGTAATGAATAGGTAAAGGTATGTTATTAGCTCTACAAGGTTGCTCTCATTTGGTAATCCCACCTTTCAAATTTATTACAGAGCATTTCATTCTAGTTTACAGCCAAAAGTTAATTACCAGGGCAGGCCATACTTTTTTAAAGACAATATTTTTTATATTGAAGAAAAAAAAATATATATATATATATTTATATATATAAATATATACATACAATACATACATATATATGTACATATCACCCTTATTTGTCACTCCCCAGTGTGAATCTAAACCAACCTGGGCTTGGGTCCATCGCACCGTATACTGAATTCTAATGGTTTGGCTGGGAAAAAGGCCTGACAGCAACACTTGACATGGACATTAAATCATTGCCCCAAGGAATCCTCCCATTCTGCAGCTCCTGACAGGAACACTGTCATCTCAGCCAGGGCATTTCCTATCTTTCCTGACAACGCTGGCTCAGAATTAGTCATTGCATTAGATGTAAATTGGTGCTGTTCAAGGATGATAATGAGCACCTAGATACATGTCGGTGTCGCTGACATGACGCCATTTTGATACTGTCTCCTCCTGGTTTATTATGTCTAATGGTATTCTGCCCTGGACTGGACGGGGTGAGAAAGTTTATTTCCAGTTTATGCACTCCTCGTATTTTGGTGTTTGTTTGGACACTTCTTCCACCTCTTTTTTTGCCATTTTCTTTTTTTTGTTTGTTTGTTTGTTTTGTATTCATTTTTTTTTTTTTTTGCTCAAAAGTGTCCAGAGCAAGGTGAGCGAAAGCACAAGGCGAGTGGTGGGTGCGGGGGGAGTACTTGCTCAGGGTCAGTCCGGCTGTGTTTACCCAGCTGTCTTTGTTTTGGCCCTCCCTGTCGCTCCAGTGCGCTGCTTCTGACACGCTATGGCATTAGTTCCTCGCCAGACAACAAGTTAAACCGGACGGACGCGGGGTGGCCGCTTCTCCACCACCACAGCTCAGCTCACCACAAGCCGCCACTGATTAAACTGTCCGACCTAGAGACCAAGGAGACACACACACACACACACACACACACACACACACTTGCAAGGCTTCATCACAAGGGACCATGTTTATGCATAAGGATGCCAAGGCTGGCGTGGAAATGCAAGGGTGGCCGTAATTGTATTACTGGTCACACAGAGCGTTCATTAAAAGTACATAGCGAGCAGTGATACCTGCAGCATGCATAAACAGTTGAACACCGTGCACAACATTAAGAAGCACCTTTAAATGAAAACCAGCAGGCAAATTTGTTTTGCAAATCTGCTTGTAACCAGACTGGTGATAAACCTTGCACATCTTGTATGCCTGCTAACACTACATGCGTGCATAAAGGGTGTTTAATTTACCAAGCCCTGTGATGAAAACATTACGTGCACAATGCGTGCGCTAGGACCTAATGTATTGGCTTCAAATGTGTGTGGCCCAAGCACAGTGTAGCTTTTCCCCCTGCATTTGCACTTAGCATTAACGCATGGCCATCTTAAGTGGCAGTCCATGCTCCTGACTCACCGCCCTGTGCACACACACACACACACACACACACACACACACACACTTACCATAAAGTGACAGCGCTCTTGCACCGCTTGCACACACTGAGTGACATGGTAAAAAATAGGTCCAAGGGTTTCGTCTGAATGACAGTAACTGTCCTGTTGTTGCTGCTTGACGACATCTCCCAGTTGGTTTGTGGGAGCAGCAAAACTGTTTGACTCCAGTGCAATTTAGTATGAAGATAGCTGAAGGGATATTAATTGTGCCTTCATTATATAACTAGGTATAATGTAATTAAACGCTGATAAATATTTGATGCTAGAATTTCTTTTTTTTTCTGCGTGTGATAATTATGCCCTCCCTCATATGTGGGGAATACTAATTGATGTGCTTTAATAATCGCTAAGGCACTTTGTGGTAACGATGGGATATTTGATCATTTTACTCAAACACATAGACAAGTTTTAATAATAATGAACCAAGTAATCAACAGAGAGGCACAAGCATGTGTCTTTGAAAGACGGAAAGGGAGACAGGCCGAGTGAGTGAGGGAGAGAGAGCAAGAGATGGACGTCACTGCCGTCATGAGACGAGGTCTTTCGGCTCCCTGCCAACTGCCTAATTGAGAGTATTTAACAAACACACATTCCTGGGTGGGAATGCGAGAGACTAAGCCAGAGGCTCTGCCGGGTCATTTGCATGTATTCCCAGTTGCTCAACTTGGAGAGGAGAAAATGGACGTTTATGACTGAAAGAGAGGGGGAAAATCCTCATCATCATGCCGGCAAATTGCCTCAGCGGCCTGCTTCCTAAAGATGCTGAGAAGGACGGCTCTGAAGTCTGACCAAGTATTACTCCTTAAGGTTTCTGCTATGTAGCTTGATTGTTATCCTCGTTTTGTAAGTCGCTTTGGATAAAAGCGTCTGCTAAATGCATAAATGTAAATGTAAATGTAAATTACCAAGGCCTTTTGAGTTGGCCATTAACATCCACAATCAGTAACAGTATTTGAAGATATGTTTTATATTTAACTTTATATATTTAAATTGCTGAATATATTTAAAGCTATATTTTAGGAGCCAATCAATCCATACAGTCGCACTGTTGTTCGTGGCTACATTTGGTTATATTTGGTGCAACATACAGTAGACCCAATAGTAAAACAGCAGCCAATGCTGACTAATGAAGGCATTTGTATCCCATTCAGTTAGCATTGAGTAATTAAACTGAATGTTGACATTCTTTCAACTGCCAACAGAAATCAGTAACCTATTTATGGTAAGGTTACAGTTTAGGTCTTTTTCATTCAGTTTCATTTTGTTTTGTTTGTCTTTTGAAGTGGAAGCAACAAGGAGCGTTGCTGCCTTAGTTACAGGAGAGATTAGACTGTACCATGTCAAAACATGCTTTTTACTGTCATTGTACAAACAAAGAAAATTAGCTAGTCACAAAGGTGCAAGAAAGTGTCAAGTGTGTAGTACAAATTATAAAATAAATATATACACAAGGTACGAAAGGGGAGGGCTATATACTGTACAAGGGATTCATAAATATAATCAATAAGGGTTAAAATAGTTAAAATAAGTGAAACTATTGAGTAGGTTGGAAATTGAACATTTGCCAGATATTGCACAGGGCCATAGTCAATAACAGCAGTGGGATGGCTGTCTATAAGAAGAGGTGAGTGGATGTTCAACTGCACTGCTCCACTTGTGCCTGGGTATCAAAAAAGATCCCCAATAACACAAGGGGTGCAGCTATGGTCCTTCCCTCAGTTCAGAGAAACTCCTGCGACCCAGAGGAAGTCTTCTGGTCAAAAATCAAGACGAAAGGCACCGCCGCGTTGAAACGGTAGAACCGGCGGGAGAACAGACAAGTTCCTTAGAGCAGGCTGAACACAGAACAAGACGACTCATGTCACAGTCTCAACAATGAGAAGAGAGAGAGAGAAAAGAAAGCGAGAGGGAGGGGAGAAGGTGTCCCACTGTGAACAAAGGCAGTGCCATCTCTCGGAGGAGTTCACCCTCATGTGGCTTCAGGTCTGACTAAGTTGTCCTCTCGTATGCCCGACTTAATTTCCGGGAACAGTGCAGGCACGTGGCAGTTCTGTCAGCGTTTCAGAGGGATCTGTAGCTTTCCATTGGGAAGCCGCTGATCTGCAGACCAGCACTCGGCTGTCATCGCAACACAGAAGTTGTCAGCAAATGGATCATTGGCTTTATCATTTTTATAATTTCTTCATGACCCCCTTTTGCATACCTGAAGTCATCTGAATTATCCGTTTCTTTAATTACACCATTAAATTACCTTTCCTGCTTATTTCTCGTGCAATTAACATCACATAATTCCTTCAGTCATCAGTGTGGTGAAACAACTGCGTTCATGTTGTCAGCTGCAGATATTATGTCTATGAATCTACAGGCCAGGCAGACCATTGTTATGGGGGTTGGTGTTGTTCTTTGAAGGACGTCTCGTCTGGGTTTGCCCGCTGTTTGGCTGTATCACTCACGCAGGTAGGAGAGCATGCAGTAATCACACAGAGGATTGTATATTGCTAACAGACAGGAAAAAAATGCAGCACAAAAAAAGAAACGCTAACAGGAATTGACACGTCTGGCTATACATGCAGAGAGCATGCTATTAAGAGAGACAGCTTTTATTCTGGCCTTTTCATCACTTTCACTTGACCATGTTCTCTGATCAGAACCTTGAGCCAACGAGAGGGAGAATCCAGCTTCTACGGATTTTCTGTGGCAATAAATAATTAAAGGTATGGATGAATCGATTGATAAACTAAGAGCCCAGAAGTTTACTTTTAAATCCAGAAGTAAACTTCTTTTGTTGAAAGCAGGCTCTGTTGTGATGCAATCTTGAGCCCTTGTCATAAAGTATTTGGTAGATAATTTGTTGACTACACAGTACAACTACTTACTGTATCTTTGTTTAAAGTAATATAGAACTAAAGCCTGAGAATTCCTTTATCACAGTAATGACAATGCTCCATCAATGCATGGGTTTTAAGGTGGCACACATGAGATGTTAGTCAAAGCATGGGTGAACATTGACAGCTCTGTGTTTTCAGTCCAGTCCAGGACACCTTGATCTCCAGCACAATGGCCTATTACTACACTGAAGAGCCCAGCCAATAAGAACCCTCCTTTCACTGACTATCATCACGTGCATCACAATGGTGCCAAGTTCTCCGTTTCCCAACATCTACAAACAAAAAGGCGCACAGACTCACTTCAGCCATCTCGGTGTCCTGGTTTCACGCAGTTGTTAGCTTCCAGAACAGCTTCCAGAAAGCGCCTGGTAGAGGCCAGGCATCAGTCAAGCCCTGAGAAACAAACAGGCCAGGCAGTAGGTGGAACCATGAAGCGCAAGGAGGAATAGTAGTGTGGAGGATGGAGGAAGATAGTGTGGAGGATGGAAGGAGAATAGTGGTGTGGAGGATGGAGGGAGAAAGTTAGTGTGGAGGATGGAGGAATAGTAGCGTGGAGGATGGAGGGAGAAAGGTAGTGTGGAGGATGGAGGGAGAAAGGTAGTGTGGAGGATGGAGGAATAGTAGTGTGGAGGATGGAGGAATAGTAGTGTGGAGGATGGTGGAATAGTAGTGTGGAGGATGGAGGGAGAAAGGCCTTCTTTCCATCCCTCTCTCTCTCTTTCCCTCTTCTCTCGATCTCTCTCTCTCTCTGTCTCCCACTCGCTCACTCTCACCTTCAAATTCTTGCTCTCCATCTCTCCCCCTTTCAAACTCTCTTTCTCTCTCTCTCTCTCTCTCTCCCCCTCTCTCCCTGTGTACTGAGGCCTGCATGGCTGATGAGAGCAGCAGCGGGCCAAGAGATGCTGATGCAGGTTGTTAGGCTCTGTTGCCACCACACTTTAATGAGTGGAGAACTTCCACTGTGAAGCTATTAAGTGGCTTCAGATGAAAAAAAGGAAGACAGAGGGAGAGAGACAGAAGACGAAAGCAGTGGTGGTGATGGCGGTGGTGGGGGTGGGGGTTGAAAAGACGAGGGTAAAAAAAGAAAGGGAAAACTATTTGAAAGGGAATTTTAGATTTACGGTCGAAAGCGCTTTCGCCAGAAACAGAGAATGGGCACAGATCAGCAAAGAGAGCTGTGCGGACGATTGTTGAGTTTCCTCTCTCTGTCTTTCTTTCTCTCTCTCTCCTGTCTTGACACCGGAAGCCCTTCACGCGCGGCACAGGGATGATTAAAAGAGTGGCACGTCGGTCGGCCATTATGCCAATGACACTTTGAGTAAGAGTCCGGAGAGGGAGATGACATGACAGCCATTAGGGGATTGAAAGTGAGACTTTAAAGGGGTGCGCAAGGGCTGAGGGACGAGTGTCAGTAGGGAATCAAAGAGAAAGGGTAAAATCTTCATCACGCTATCACACACACACACACACACACATGCACACACACACATTGAACGCTCCATAATCTGCACTCAAGCAGAAGGGAAAGCCAAAGAGAGTTCGAAAAAAAATATGCAAAGTTTCTGATTCAAGGCGCAAACTAGCGCTGCAACCGAGTCCAAAAAAAAGGGGGAGCCGTGCATGGCTCCAAGGAGAACAAAGGAGAACGTTGAAGTTTGGTTTGGAGGATCACACATGAAAGCTAATGGGCAAGCAGGTCTCCATGTCATCTGATCATCAGCGTGAAGGTGCCGGATCATTAGGGAGCTCCGAGAGGCTAGAGTCCAAAAGTGGTTGCGATCCGACTCCTCTCTGCCGCGCTGCACCCCACTCAGGGCGTCCTCATCATGAGACGGAGACGACAAATAAGGAAGATAGGAGGGGAAACGCATCACAGTTATTGACACGGATTAGAAAAAACGAGTCCTTCGCGAGAAGATGTGCAGTAGGTCGGGAAGAAAGAGCCTTGACTCTGCATTCAATAGGAGAAAGAAAGTTCTGCAAAACAACTTCATAACGATAGTGTGATCTCCATACACTCTCGTCAGATTAGCTGCAAAAGAGAGCAAATGTTCAAATGATTCCGACACCTATTCCGACTGAACAGGACAGGTCCCAAATCAGAGACGAACACGAATTGCATCTCCAAATTTTTAGTACCTTTTTTTTTTTTTTACTGAAATGGCTAATAGATATAGTATTTAGCACGTTCCTAAGGCACACTAGTAGATTTCTTTGATTGCCAGTCTCTGAGCCCCCAACTTAATCCAGCACCAGCTTCCCTATTCACTCAGCTACTCAAATTCAATGGTGGATTTGGAGACTAGCATTAAGATAAGAATCTGCTTTATAGGGAGGTGCTGTGGCTCAACTGACTACAGTGTCAGGACCATGAGTGGGCCAAACGCAGGTTCAGATCTTCTCTGTAGTCATTTCTTTATCCTTCTCTGTCTACAATGCCCATCCTCTGAATCTCTACTGGCTTGTGCACATGAAGGCAAAAAAAATAGGATTTGACATGACAACCTATGAGAACCAGGCCCAACACAGCGTGCAGCAGGACTAGACAGTTACAAAAAGCTCAACTCCAAAGTCTTATCTCCATCAGCTCTTAGCAGATTCACCATGAAAGCAGACAGCAGATGTCCAAATTACTAGCACCAACATCCGGGCGTTCCACAGTTAACAGGACTGGCTCCAGTGTTTTTCTTCTCAGTGCCTCATTGCTCTCCACAGTGATTAACAAAACATGTGAGCGCCCGTGGTTGCAGTGGCGAGGCGCACCACCAGCAAACTTGTCTGATTGCCAGGCCGTGACCACACAACTCCACTCGGCTCGGCTCAGCCCCAGCCTCATCAGACGGGTCTAATGTGCCTCGCGCTGTCGCATAATGAAGGATTTTTCGAGGGCCAATCTTTGATCATGGCGAACATTTACTGACGGGATAACCCCTCTCTTGGCTGGAGCCTTCAGATCTTCCTCCAATTACTGATGTCAAATGAGTGTGTTTACCGCCTGATTACAACACCGCAGCAGCGCCCGAGAACTCCTCCCACCCCGTGGCACACAGATTCACGTACGCACGCACGTGCACACAAACACTCACACAGACACACACACACACACACACACACACACTCACTCACTACTACATACATACATATTCAGTATGTATAATATACACTCTTTACATCTCTTGCTCTGGCTCTCACTTTAACACAAATAAACTCACACAGCACCACCCATATACACTATCTATGCAAATCATGTGGCAACATCCATTATTGTGAACTTGATCTATGGATGTGTACGCCTGCCTGTCTCTCGATATATTCTGCACGCTGATGACGAAACGAGCCTGTGTGACTACAGCCATTACACCGAGGCTCCAGATAAAGACAAAGAAGGATGTAAAGTCTGTTGGACAGTTACCCCAAAAAACACTGGCAACGCCACAAACACACTCTTCAATACCCACTGAATCACACATACCAACACATTCTCTGGGTTACACAATTACACACACACACACACACACACACAAAAGCATAGCATGCACACCCACATCCATAAGTACACATAAACACTATCAAGCTAACTAAAGTCCCTGTGCATCACTCACACTCACTGCACAGCTGGGGCAGTTTGGAGCTGCTCTGGAGCCAGTTGTATGGCAGCCAAGCCTGCACTCCCTGGAGTTCCCCATCTGCTGTGGCAAGACAGGCCCTGGATCTACATAGAGAGAGAGAGAGAGAGAGAGAGAGAGAGAGAGAGGAAAGGAGAAAGAGAGGTGTAACCTGCTTGCTTTCCTGAACCACTGCAAATCTTTTATTTATCGGCATGCTCTGCTCACATTTGCTGCAGTTAATTAATATGCACAGTGGGCTCCAGCACTTCAAATGGTCTGCTGAGCAGGCTGCACTGGCTGAGTCTGGCTGGGCCTTGGGTGTAGGTTTGGGGCTGGGGCCGGGGGGGTGGGGGGGCAGAGGGGGTGGAAGGCATGGTCTCATGAGTCCTCGTGGGGGTTTTGGGAGGAGTAGGGGGGGGTGGGGGGGTGGGGGGGGGGGGGGGGGGTAATGTCCAGCTGTGGGAGTACTGGGGGGCAGGAGGTCCAAATGTTCATAGTCACCCTCCTCCTCCCAACCCATCCAACACCCCTGTGGGGTTCATCGGTGTAGCCCTGCTAATGAGGAGCCACGTACACCAAGCACGGGATAGGTCTGAGACATCGGCAGTGAGCGGATTGGGAAAAACAAACAAAATTAAATATATTATAAAAAAATGAATGGGAAGAATATACACAAAAGAATTCTGTGCCTTACATCATCATAGATTTACAAAAGACAGACTGGGATTGATAAAAGCAAGGAAGGGAGTCTGCAGGGACTCTGCATTTGTGCTCTTGATAATCTGGTAGCACGTGGCTGACAGGTTATGAGGTATAAGGTGAGTGTTTGATCAGCCAGAGCCCGGTCCACCTCACAGGCAGGGGATATAGATACCGCCGCGCATTGCCGTACATATGGATGATCTGTGATGAATTGTTAATGGATACGTGCATATTTACCCACTGGGACCAGGATCCACTGGGCTCTGGTACTTTATGCTGCTATCTAAAGAGATTCAACTGCAAGTACACACACACGCACACACACACACACACACACACACACACTGTTCACATTGTAAAACAGTCCTACGGGTTCGCCATTGATTATTTCATTTTTCTGCATTTAGAAATCATTTAAAATACATCAACATCTGATGTAAATGAAATTGATTCTGCCTAATACAACAAACAGCGTATTTCTCTCCCCTAAGGGCCTCATATCGACATTTTCATCCACATGAATTTATTTCCCTGACTCACAGCTTCATAAATATGGATCATATTTTGGACAACAAAATGCATCAGTGATTTAATTCCGTTCCGTGAGTGAAGCTGTTGGAATTTGGTGAGAGTTTATGTGGGAGCATGTGGCATTTGCAGTGGCCATGGTGAATCTGTCACATTACAAGCAGCATGGCTAGTGGTAGTGTTGTGGTTCAGGGCCCTGGATAGCATCCCAGCTGCTGTCCTTGAGCCTGGTCATGTGCAACACTTTACAGTATATACTTGATGGGCATATTACAGTCGTCACATAACAACAAGATTTTATTAACATGCTAAACACATTGTTTGGGGTCCTATACTACAGAATGATGTGTTAGTGTGTGTTTGTGTGTGTGTGTGTG
>JAGFZM010000267.1:0-22586 GCA_017657215.1 Limnothrissa miodon | reverse complement strand
CACACACACACACACACACACACACACACACACACAATGGCTTGCAATACTATAAAACATTCACACATCATAGTGAAACTGGACTGGACGATAACATTTATTTCATTTTCAATTAGTTATTCTATTAATAATCAAAGTTCTATTCATAGTAGTGGCGGATGAATTTTTGGTTCTTTGTCCTTTGGTAAAAATGCTTACCTTATTACTGTTGAAATAATTTTAAGGAAATGACTTTTATTAGAAAATGATTTAATTCAGTAACATGGAGAGGAATGTCTTGAAATAGCTTCTATTGTATTAATACTAAATGTCAAGGTTTATTACAACTGGAGAATTACCACTAGCTTGTACTTCATTTGTGTGGCCAGCCTCTACATGTTTATCTTTTTCAAATTTGATACTATAAGTGATTTTGATCCCACAGATTTGACAAAAGATTTCACTTGTTCCATAGAATTGCAGCTTCTGTAGAATTACCATATGAAGAATAGGAGAACACGCCCCCTTTTTAATCCTACTCTAAAAAAATTGATATTCATGGACTTGAGAGTGAGAGAGAGAGAGAGAGAGAGAGGGGCGGGGGGGAAGAAAAAAATATTTGGTGTTTATTATACTTTAAAATGAAGAGATTCACATCTAGTAGGGAGGTAATTAATACAGAGAAATCTTGAATTAAAGATGTAAATCTTGACACTTTGGCAGGGGAGTCGGTAAGGGACAGTACTCTCCAAGGCCTGAATTATTCTTAGTGTGCGCCAATTAACACCATGTATCTTCTTTTATGTTAACTTCAATTAAGGGCCTTTACAGTTTTTAAGTTCTTTTCTTCTTTATAGTTGGAGAATGTCAGAAACACAGATCAAAGGCAAATGCAGAGGTCCGTGCACCATAGGTATTGCTGTTTTGCATAAGAATCTGCATATCTGCTAAGAAGGTTTCCTTCCATTTTGCATGATTTAAAAAGCATGGAGGAGGGAGACGCCATGAAAAAGCCAAGGAGGCCCTGTGTACGTGGAGCGAAAAAACCCACATAGAGTTCTATTACCACTCTCTCAAAGCTCTCCACTCTCTCTCTTTCTCTCTCTCTCTCTGTCTCTCGGAGCTCTACATTGACACCGCCGCAACGGAGAGCCAAGGAAACCCCCCAAAGACCCCAAAAAAAAGGATGTGGAGAACGATCTCACTTTTTGTCACTCTGTTTGTTTCCGTATTTTTTTTTTTCCCTCTTAAATCCCCACGCGGGGAAACCAAATGAGTTTTGGCTGGGGGAGTTCAATTGGATTGCGAGAATTTGTTTTTTTTTTTAAAAAGGGCCACTGTTTGCAACTGTCATTGGTCATTACAGCCGCTAATAGTGCCTAAAATTCAGGCTCAGCAGCATTAGCACCTAATGGCGCAGGGACTCTTGAAGTGCTGTGATCACAGGCGGCGCGCCGGCGATTGTGTTTGCAAGGACGCCTGTGAAGGGCTTGTTTGTTTTCGCGTGATCAGTAGCACATATTTTTTAATGGCCCCCTATTTTCTCGGGTTAATGGCCTCCTCGTTTGCTTTCTTGTTGTGTCTCTCATTTGTTTGCAGGCTGTGGGGATTTTTTTTCACACTCTCCCCCTTTGCTTTTTGCTTCTTACACACCGCAGGACTCCAGGCCTCATACGCTGTGATGTCAGGGTTCAATTAGGCCAGTGCCAGGTTAGGGAATTAGCGAATCAACCGATTTCCTGCATCTTAGCGCTAGTGAGCTCCCCGGCTGCACTAGGCGCTCTGCTCGCCCTCTCTGATTAACACTAATGGTAATGTAGGGTAATCTCTTTCGCTTGCTTTGGAGCACACTGCTCTAAGTGGTGTGATGAGCTAGTTTTTTTTTCTTACTTAGTCTTGTATTATTTTACTTCATATATTTTATATTTCCTCTCCTTTTTTTTCATCTATTTTACTCATCTTTGTATTATCAATTTTCTTTTAAATTCTCATTTTTAACACACACGTTTGTTGCCTTATATTGTATTTTGTTTTGGTCTCTGTACAGCACATTGAGTTGCCACTGTGTATGAAATGCGCTTTATAAATAAAATTGCCTTGCCTTGCCTTGCCTTGTTTGATGGAAATATATAGCATAATCTGACCCTCTTATTACATACCTCAATGTAAAACATTGTGTGGCTCATTTGTGTGTGTGTGTGTGTGTGTGTGTGTGTTTCTCCTTCTTTCCAGACGGATATAGTCTGTAATTGCTGTCACATTCATTACTGAAATGATTTGGTCTGGTTTGTACATGTGTATTCGGTCACTCATTCTCTCTCTCTCTCACACATACACACACACACACTCTCTTACACATACACCTGATAATCACTGTAAGAACTAAGTGTCAGTCGTGTGGCCGTGTGTAACTGAAGTGTTGAATCCCTGGTGACAAGGTGGATAGTTCCTTTCGTAGATGACACAATAACACACACACACAACCTGTGTTTGTGCTGCTGTGTAATCCTATTAGCCAGAGTAGAGTCAATAAATCAATGCGTAGATGAACTACTCTGTATGGAGCTGCGCTCATCTAAGTGTGTTGCGTCTTATTTCACTACTTAAACCAAGTGCTGACAGAACATCATAATAAAAAACACTGATGTACCAACTTTGGCCATGCACTTTGTCCTAGCTGGCCTTAGACATACACCCAAACAGCAATACACAAAAGCATTCACACACATAGACATCCACGGACACACACACACACACAAGACATTACAGAGATCAGCAAATATTAGTTTGACCAGAACACATTGCTCCAGCACTTAGACAAACTGTGGTGTAGTTAGCTTTTGTAATAAGCCCATGCAAAGGCAGAATACAATCTTGGACTTCCTTGTGCTGTTACATGTACATTTTTAACTATGCTATTACTAAATATTAATTGTACATTAATTATAAATGCAAAGATGATTTCCACAAACATTTTTTAAAGAGACCTATCGAAGGAATTTCCAATGCACAAATCTCCAAATATATCCAAATATTACTAAAATGTGTTTCTTTTCTGTCCAGTTTGCCATCTTGTAGAAATATTTGCTAACAATATCCCGACTATTTCCAGAGTACTGGTAGGGAGTTGTTTTTTTCTCTGCAATTAAAAGACACTTTCTGTGTTTCTGTCCTTCTTTGTTTTCTCTACCATCAGGGAAGGCGCCACAAACAAGCACAGATTCATATTTAAGAACCCTTCAGACAGCCAGTAACCTTGCCTTGTTGATCATGAACACAAGAACACACATTCCTTTATTGTTTGAGATAGATTTACAGTAATCCAGTTGTTTGAAAAAAAAAAAAGAATGTTGTCAGTCTGGTTATTTGACCCACCAAAATTTTTTGGGAATTTTTGAATTCTATGTGTTGTAATCATCCTTTTATATAAGTTTATTTTTAAGCATATTTGGATGCACTTTCACCTTAATGTGCGTGTTTGGAGCGCTTCTGACAATTCTCAGTTTAATCCGTTGTTCAAAGAAATCTTTATAGCATTGCTGGCTAATTCAAACATCAAAATATTTTGTCAGGTGCAATCTCTTTGTTGGTTTGTTTTCATAACCTTGGTGTCTCAAAGAATTATTAGCTAAAATCGGTCCTATCAGTCTTGCCTTACAACTGTTTGCCAATAAGTCAAAGAAAGGCTCTGATCATTTGCAGTGTACACGCAGGATAGACTGCCATCTAGTGGCGCTGAGGAAAAGCTCACTCAGCCTTCTTGTCCACTAAGCTGAGGTTGTTTGTCTAAATTCGGCACACCTAATTCTGCTCCGGGGAGACCCTGCATCACTCTTCTCACACTGAACATTTCAATATTCTTGTATTCATCCTAGTAATACGATTTTTGAGTTTCTGAACTTTGCATGATTGCTATAATCTTTTTTTATTTGCATATCATGTGTCACGGGTGTTTGTTGCACAGCCGAAGAATTTTCAAGTATTTGTTTTTCTGTTATTCTCGAACATTATTACCTCAGTAATCTCCTCAGACTCATAGAAATATATTTTTTATCTTCATCATTAACGTTATTACATAAAGAGCTGTGGTACCGACTTCACAATGAGGGATCAGCTATGATTACATACTTCATTGTCCAGACCTCTACTTTAACATCACCTTGGGTTAATGATTTTACATTTAGCCTACACTAATCTTTAAAATACCTAAACACACACACACACGCGCACACACACACACACACAGTATCTATCCATGCTTTTCAGACACAAGGGCAAAGTGTTTCAGCATAATCTAAGCAATGTGGGCCATATTAATCTCCTCTAGCACAGTCAGAACAGCTTTCATTATTCTCTCTTTCTCTCTCTCGACATCCACCGTTGAGGTCTCCATCAGATGACCCAGAGAAGAGGGGATCAGTATTCAGCTGGCCTGCCCAAGTGCGCTCTCCCCTGGCTTCGCCCGCCCGCCCGCTCCCACAGTTGCTAATGTAATTGCTTTTCATTGATTCTGTCCCGCTAGGTGACTGCTTTTCATCCTTTCTGCAGCGGCCTCTGCCAAGAAGCCTCTGCCTGCTCGGGATGTGAAAAGTATGTGTTCTTTTCAGCGTGGATAACGCGGCAGCTTTTTCATATGACAAGATGGTGCACGGACACAGGATACCCCACAACACCACCACCAGCCACACCGAGGCCCCCCTCTCCTCCGCAACCTTTTTGGAGTAGCCAATGCCGAAACTTTCTCTGAAAGGTATTGACAGAGAATGATCCCCATGGAGTCGTATCAGACCTTTCTCTCTCTCTCTCTCCCCCCCCTCTCTCTCTGCCTCTTTCTGTTTTCCCTCCATCTCTCTTGTCTTTCTTCCTAATTGTCAGGTCAAGCTATAGCCTTTTGCCCTAAAAAGGCATGTTTGTTTGTTACAGTTTGTGTGTGTGTGTGTGTGCTCGCTCTCTTTAAACATGGAAGCACTTAATGTGCTAGCCAGATGAGCAAGACAAATGGCTTCATTAAGAGTGAGATTGGCAGAGCCGAGACTGGACGAGCAGCGGAGAAAGGTGAGATCTGAGTGTCCCAAAGCACACACATGGGCCACCATTCAGAGATCATGTGATGGGACTGTGTGAAGCGTGTGCCAGTGAGGGCTTGGCAGCGGTAGCCCTACAGGGCCCAAGCTGGAAGCGCTTTAAGAGCCTCCTTGTCTGTTTGAATATGGTGCCATGCTTCAAAAGGGATATGTTTTCTGCAGCTTTATGCGTGTGGGTAAAAAAAAATATAAATACACTTGTAACTCTGGACAGACTTGCGACTGTGGCCTAAAAATGTGGCCTGCACACACATACCAAATACAAACACACACACACTCACACACACACACACACGGCAACCACAGAGGAGCATATACTCAAGTGAATTTAATGTGCCAGCCAATTTTTGGAGGGTAGTATCAGATCAATAGAGACAGTTTCAAATCAGATCAGGCTGGTCCAGCAGTCTTTTGAGACATTTTCTGGCAGCGATGAAGTAAATCTTTGCCTTTTTCCAAGGATCAGAGCGAAGCTGTATTTAATGTAGCCATAAAGTAAAACAACACTCTCATGGCACTCATTAAAAATATGAAGTTAAACTGTCTGTTCAAGGTCACAAACTAGTTCCAGCCAAAATAACATAATTGCCAGCAATAAATTATTTCACCATATAGTTAGCCGGTTATGCTCATTTATGTTGTAATTGTCAGTCTTTCAGGAATAACTTTGGAATGTGTCCTCCATGTCTCCAAAATTACTGTCCTTTCAAATCACATGTGACTTTCTTTGAGGACAGTGTTCAGTTTCTATTTTAAGATCAGTCCACATTTCCCAACTCTGGCAGCCCATGGAAGACGATCTGAGCTTCAGTGTTTTTGTCTTCGTTGTCTTCTTGTTTTTTTTTATATCTAGCCTGCATATTGTGTCGGCTTGTAGCGCTGGTCACCACAATGGCATGACAGCAAAATGATTGTTCCTGTTAATCAGCCAAAATTGCAGGCCCTTGTTCAAATAACTTTGAAATTTCTATTGTGTTTTATGAAATCTTAATGGCTGTGGCAATTTACTGTAATCCTGTCTGCAGTGCTGATCGTATCCGCTTGCTATTTATCAAAAATAGATGCCTTGATGTTTTTTGGGCAGCAGGCATGAGGCAGGTTGTTAACAAAGCATCTCATTTTTTAAACTAATGACTTACCTCTGTGCTCTGTACTTTGCAAATTCATTAAAATCAATCAGATGTCGCAAGTACATCCTGAAATAGTCCGCCCACAGACTGATCTCTATATCTAAAGTATTTAAATGAAATAAAACATTTTACTAATACGTGCATTTTTTGCACCATTAGAATACACACTGTGGATAAGAAATAAAATATTTTAAACTGTTAAACTACAGTCTAAGATTATCCCTGCAGTTGTACAGCAAATAAATACATCAAGCATTGGGGAGGTCAGTTTTAAAGTCTGGGGTAACATTTGGCACAATTCCTGTCATTGCCGTTTCTGTTGGACCAATGTCCCCAGACACAGGATTTTTTGTGGTATACTGTATAAGCACAGAACATGTCACTGATGGATTTTACTTGACTTGACATTCCAAGGAGGTGTAGCCTGGCTGTCTTGCAATCTAGCTCTGTTTTTTTTTTTTTAGATTATTCAAACTGTTCCTGAAGCAAGGGCGTCTGAACGGCAGACAGAGACCCTAGTGAGGGCCCCTCAGATAATGTAAATGTAAAATGAATGATGAAATTCAGGGCACCGAAGTGAAAGAAGGTTGATTTCCGGTGTGTGTGTGTGCGCCTGTGTGCAAGCACGTGCGTGTGTGTGTGTGTGTGTGTGTGTGTGTGTGTTTGTATATGCGTTTGCATATGAGGCCCCTTGGTGACGACAAACAGCCGCCCTCCTTTCGCTCTCTGACATGGAGACAGTGAGGAATGATAAAGTAAGTATAATTAATGATTCCCATGTTGCTCTCAAACGCATCCAAATGAAATGCACCAAGAAGAACCTGTTCGTGTGTCTTTCCAGGCATTTTACTACAAAGGAACTAGACTGGAACTCCAAGTTTAGTTCCCATGTTCCAGCCATTATAGCCAAGATTACAATCTCAAGTCAATTAACAGATGAAACACATTTTTCCAAAATAGGTCTTGCTGTTTTTCAAGGCAATCGATTTGGGAGCCATTTAGCTAATTCGTGAAATCATTTACCCAATGATGTCATGTACATTTCTTTTTATCTTGAAAGCGAACCAACTTATTTGCCTATAAGCACCGTTAATAATGCCCCATCAAATCAATCGTTTGAAATGGGTATGCCTCTCCCATTATCAATAATTAAGTGTGATTAAATAAAACAATAAAAGGCATTACAAGGGCTATTGATCATGTGCTTTCTGCCTCGCTCTGTCAGAAGAAAATTAATTGGCTGAGGGATAACCCATAGAAGTGTTTAGTTATATTAATTTCTCATTCAAAACAGAGAAGAGCTCAAGCACTATTCTAATTATAGAGTTTGGGCAGAGTCTAGGATCTGTCCTATCTGCTATGTTTTGCTGTGAGCTGTGGGCTTCAAATGCTTACAGGCCTGTGGAGGACCTGTTCTTTCTTTTCAGTGACACACAAACACATATTGGCATTTACATTCACCAGCAACTTCTGTTTTTTAGAATAGTTGATCTTTTGAATATATGATTAGGATGCCTGTGGGGGCAGTGAAGTCTATTAAAAGCTAATCGTAGTTGGGGAAAAACAGAATGACTTATTAACCAGTTTAATTGTGAGGCAAGAACAACTATGACAGTGCGTAGTGTGTACATAGTGTGATTTTGTCAGTGTGTGTGTGTGTGTGTGTGTGTGCGCATGTAGTGAGTCGGGCAGAATGATGTAACCCAGGTTAAGTGTATCCCCTAGAGGGACTCGTCCATTCCAGGGCACAATATGCACACATTTTGGATGAGCATCTCAGGAACATCCAGTTGTGACTACAGAAACATGGAAACATTTCATTCATGCCATCATGGCATTAGTACAGCCCCATCAAAAAGGGTCAAACCACAGGTCTATATTAAAATGTGCCTCTACTTTATAAAACAAAGAAAATGAAGCGTGGTACATGAAATAACCTCACAAGGGCCTGTCACAGAGAGACATGACAACGGCTTTGGTATTTTAACACAGTTTCAATGGGGGATTTTAAAACGCTATATACAATACCTAGCCCATAAATATATTATGAGACATTCTCTAAAGACCTCAGCAGGCTGAAACAATGTATTTTTTTTCATCGTGTAATCTCAAATGGAAAGAGCAAACATCTGAGAGCAATTGAAGTGCCTAATAAAAGAGGTTTCTCCTCAGTGGCTGGATTTAGCTGTGTGTATTATGAATCTAAATGCTGTCTGAGCGTGGTTTGATTCATGTCTGTGATTGTGCTTAGCAGGAATCAGAGTGTTATCCTACGAAGGACCCGTATCCGTTAGTGGAAGCACTAAGAGACAGAATGCACAGTTGAGGATGCTTTACCTAAAGTCACCTTGAGGACATCACAGCAAATGTTTCAGGCTTGTCCGATCGCCGTGGGACACGGTTGCGTCTTTTAGAGGCGTGTCTAAAATCAGCCAGTGTTTCTCCCCCAACCCCTCAGGCTTTGACCCATTATTAAAGCAGGGTTAGTGAAGTTTCCCATTCAGTTAAAAGGGACTGACCACAGCATAACTTGTTAAGCATGAGCTAATGTTTAAACGCATGAACCGTGCATACTGCCAAACTACACTTTCTCAGTTCCATTTGCTCGCTGGCTTTAAGCTGGACTGGTGATTCAAAGAAAGACCTGTTAAGAAAGCTCCATGTGGAGTTTTCTTTTTTCCTGTCCATTTCTTCTTTTTTCAACAACACTACTCAACTCACAGAGAAAGGCACATGGTTTTAATTTGCAGAAAATAAACTTGACATTGTTAAAGCCAATTTCGATTTTTATAGGCAAAGATGAACATTTTCCACCAAGTGCCAGATTGCAGCTACATTTCATGCACAATATGGTTTAAAGAGGGGGAGTATCGGGAAACGATAATGTTTAAAGGTCCCTCCTCTAACCCTGTATGATGTTTTGTTTATGAGACAAACGTTGTTGAAATTCAGATATTTGAATGTGAAATAAGGTCTAATTTGAAAATACCTGCAGTTTGAGACTAAGTATACATGAAACTATTCAAACATTGTAAATATTGGGCATTACAAGAAACTACCTGTGCAGTTGGAAAAGGTCAATATTTATAGAGGAAATTTGCAAGGCTTATTTTTAATTTCCACATATACTGTATGGGACTAATTACATATTTGAGTATAAAACACAAAATTTTATTTGACCAGTTTTAGCCATGTGATCACCAGGGTAAAGCTTAAGTAATTGTTAGTGAAACAAATGGATGCTTAAAAAAATGAAATTTTACTAGGATTCCTACTTATTCACAGGGGTTTTGGATTTGCTTTGAAAATGTCCCCCATGTCAAGACAAAACAACAACACTGAGCAAGCTTAGTAGGGGGAAATTGTTTGTCCTAATTATGTTTCCCAAAAGTTTCCAAGTCAGGAATTTTCAGGACCTAAATCCTCCTTCCCCCATTCATTTCTGTTATTGATTAAAGCCTAATTTAATGTCTGTGTTACTGAGAACAAAGAACTTTCTGATTACAACTCCAGCCCCCCTCCTCTTGCCCCCCAACCCACCCCCTGCCTACACACCCCACCTCCACCCCACCTTCCTCCACCATCCCCACACTGGTGGAGTTACTGCTATCAAGGGAGGCAATCAAGAGAATCGCATCAATATCGTTCACCATGGTGAACCATACCAACACAGAGGATCTCTTACCCACTGTCTCCTCCATTCCCGCGGCCAGGATCTCTGCTGTGAGTGAGCCTGAGGCTGTTGTGCAAAAGCGCGCTGTGCTCTCTAACCTTGTGGCGACTGCTCTGAGCATCTTATAGACTTAAGGCCTTCACTGCAAGAACAGTTTTTTTTTTTCACTTTTTTGTGTTTTTTTACAAACACAGCCCGAATCATCGCACAACAAATCAATCAGTAAATTCAACAATAGACTGTCTCGTATATGATCATGATGTCTAACAGCCCTGACAGAAAATCTAGTTGTTGACATGAAATGAGAAATGCCACAGCAAGAGATGGCACACATGTGTAAATCTGTGAAATAATGGACTAAGTCACTTAGTCTTGTCCAAACTAGTTCCAGTGACAAGCCATCTGTTCTTTGAATCTACTAGTGGCCAATCTTGATTAACTCTATGACCTCTAAAGCTGGGCTTTTTGCTCTAATCACTATTCAGTGTCTGTTCATGATGAAGGTGTTAGCTTCACATCCAAATCATGTGTCTAATCAGACTATTGCTTCAGTGCATATATATGCTGGCAAACAGGGAATTTGCCATATAGCATGTCTTTTTTCCAGATCTGTCTTTTTTGTACTGTTGTGTTGTCTTCTTTTATTTTTTTGCCAAAAGCTGTAGGGGTGCCTTATTGTCTGAGATGACTCCCTCGAAACAATCAATAAACTTGTGCACTGTCTCCAAGCAGCACAACATGTGCAGAATGAAAAGCGCAAGAGAAGAAACCAGAGAATGTCTGAATCAGACACAGATGAATCATTGTTATTCAAGCAAAGAAAATGAGGGTTTGATTTACAGGACAAAATTGTACAATGATGACATGCATATTTTCCTAAAAGTAGTGTCTCTGTCAAATAAAATTTAATAACTGACTGATTTTTTGGTTGTTTTCGTTTAAGTAATTACGCTGCTACACCTTATTAAACCACATCCTAAAGAATCAGTTTTTATATAGCCCAACAAAACAAATGTTTCTTTCTTGAGGGCCGTGGCTTTATAGTCAATTTATGGTATGACTTTAGTTTCATTGCAATTATATCACTCTACATACAATACCATATATACGTTGACATGACATCATTTCCATTTTTTAAGTTGTTGTTTTGTGTTTTTTTTTTTATCATGACTTACCGAAACTATTCTTTCGGCTAATGGTTCCTTCTCTGCTTTGATGTATTATTCAGCAAAAAAGCAATTCTCTCTGCTTTCCCATCCTCCACTTGCTGACCTTTTCCCATTTCCTCTGGGCGGGTCTTATTGTTTTAATCTGTGGCGGAGGAATAAATGTGATTTAAGATTTTGATTAGCACATTTTTCCTCCCCGCTTGCCATCAGTGACCTTTGGCTCAGTTTCTTCTTTGTAGACACACACTGTGTTAGAGCATAAATGCATTTATTCATAGTGGGAAGAACAATTTCTGGATAAAATATTCAACTGTGCCTTGGCAGACATGTAAGAATATCTTCCCAGAATATGATTACTGGTGATACCTGAGGCCTGTTACATTTTTTAATCAGCACACAAGCTAAACTTCCCATTATATTACAGGTAACCCAAAAATATGCAGTGTCTTCATACCTGATAAAGTAGTTCATGGGTTAAAAAAAAATAGTCTGTTCTGCTCTCCTTGCAGTGTCTGGAATAGCCTATGACCAATATGTCTGCCAACTGCCAAATGGGAAAAGTTTGCTTGCAGAGTTGGGTAGTAGGCTCGTAGGCTATGATGATGGACGCTTGGTAGGTTACAAGAATCAGAGAGCAGCAATCAACAGCATTGTTGTAGAATTAGGCTTGCTCAAGCTATTACTAGTCTATCCGAATATCTGCACACAGTATGCTCAGTTGCACTTCAGTCTTTAGATTTTATGTTCTGGATATTCTACACTTGCTACGTAGCCTCCCTAATTATTATTTATTCATTATTTTGGACTCACCCTCTAAACCATAGACTAATAACCTATGCTCTGAACTTATACAGCATTGAAACCTCGCGTTATTCCTCGCGATAAATTGCTTCCCGGTAACCTGGGGAAACGAGAATTTAAATTCAAAGCGAACCCCGGTGAAGAA
The DNA here is from genome assembly GCA_017657215.1 of Limnothrissa miodon. Classification (NCBI taxonomy): domain Eukaryota; kingdom Metazoa; phylum Chordata; class Actinopteri; order Clupeiformes; family Clupeidae; genus Limnothrissa; species Limnothrissa miodon. The sequence goes on along the minus strand of JAGFZM010000267.1, from coordinate 10,605 downwards.
AATGAGTACAAATGGCATAAGTTAGCACAACGAGTACCAAAATACGCTGTGGGAAAGGGTGAAACGTAAGTTATGTCGTGTCGTGTCAGTTTTTTTCCCTTTAGTTTTCACGTGTTTCCCTTTGGCGTAACCCTGTCAGCTTTCTGCAATACTGTACGTTAACTAACGTTAGCTTGCTATTAGCAACCTGATGGAATTAGCATCACTCCTCACAAGACAGCGCGTTTTGAGGCAGCTAATGTCAATTTAGAATAGCGTGCCATGTGCGATGTTTTGATTAAAAGTACACACTCATGTTTGGCTGTAAATAACATTTTTGTGATAGTTGACTTGACGTTGACTTATATTCTTGGGTGTAACGTAAAGTTTTTATAGGCCTCTTGTTTTCTGGCATTACAGATTCATATTAAGTACACTAACGTTGGTTCATGCACTGGGTGTATTCACTGGGTTGTGAATACAATTTTGCGTGGTAAATGTTTCTGTATAAGACTGTATAAGACAGTGTTAAATCGCCTTTTATTGTGTTGTTTAGAAAGACCATGTTTACAACTAGCTGCATGCACCAATTTCACATCTGCATCTTCCGACAGACTAAGTGCCATCTCGGAAAGAAAAAAAAACACAAAAATGCCATCGCCCCAAGTCTTACAGCCCGTCCTCAAAATGAAAGTGGACGAACTCTTTCTGAATTGGTTGAGTGAACCCAATACTCAGGTGGTCCTGAAGGAATACCTCTTGAAGATCAAGAATGGAGACAAGATTGAACTGGGCTCAGGGGACCGCAAAGACAACAGTACGTCCTTGCTCAGTGAGAATGGCCACTCGCCGAACACCAAAAGTGGGCCTGACAGGATTTCAGCAACTGGCAATTCTGTGTCTAATCCTCCATCTTCGACTTTACCGTCTGGTAGTGGGGGACTTGCCCGAATCGGGTCCAATGGAAGGGCCTTGCGACGCTCTGTTAGCACTAAGAAGGTAAGGATGCTTGTCTCTAAGAGTGCATGATGCTCACTTAACAACATTCAGAAAGATCTTACTTGGAGAGCATTTAGGTAAGGCCAATTAAAGACCTAAGAAAACTAATATTTGTCACACAAATGTTGTAGATGTTTTGTCTGAATTTAGGTGTTGGAGAGACTGTTGTACAGTAAATTGTTAAGGTTAAATGATGGTGTTTAATATTGAGAAATCACGTTCGAATCAATCTATAGCTGTATTGTACAAGGTCACAGAGTGCTGTTACTAGGGAAAAACAATAAAAACATTTGTACACACATTAAACAGCAGATCAGTACAATACTAACTCAATTGGGGCATAGCAACTCCCTTTCATATTCTTTTCATTATGCCGCATTCAGTTCAGTATTTGGTCTATGCTGTATCACAGACAACACTTGATGACTACAGTGTCCACAGACCAGTTACTGGTACAGCTTTGTTCAAAATCTGCACCTAACTGTATTTTAACTTGGAAAAACCACATGCCTGGTTTGCAATTGTCATTAGCAATACTTACCGAGTCATTTTTACTTATAGTATATTAAAATACAACAGAGTTGACCATAAAGTGCTATATAACACATAATTAGCAATGCAGTTCACAGAAAAAAAATAATAGAGATTTTTTTGTAGATAAAAACATGAAGTTAGCAAGAAAATGCCTGGAAAGTGCACAAACAAAATAAAGTACAGTAGAATACAATAGAAAGTAAAGTAAAATAGAATTAAATAAAATTAGAGGTGAATTTGACATCACCAGTTAAAACCTTATTATCAAATAAAATCCTCAGACTTTGCCAAAAGCACTACAGAAATGCCTTTTTAAACTGTAAAACAGTAGTGGGAAAGGATCTGTTCAGGAGGACTGTTCCAGAACTTTGGGACAGCAATAGAGAAGGTTCTGTCACCTACTGGATGTACTTGATTTGGGATAATCTTTAGGCATGCTACTCATAAATTGATTAGACTACGATGGAACAGTCTGTTATTTGTGCCCTGTAAATCTAAGTTATTATCTTGTCAATAAAGTCTAGGCCTACCATCCATTGTTCTATTTGTCCAGGGTCCTAGTCAAGTCTCTCTTCAAACTCACGAATTTATGTAGACTTGCATGTGCATCTAACCAGGGTTTGGCAGTCATGTTTTGTTTTGGCAAATCATGTTGTGTATGTTGTACATTTTATTTACTCAGTTGAGGGACACCAAGTGTATTAGATCTACATTAGGCTGTTTGAGTCTTGTTTTATGTTATGTTATGCTATGTCTAATCAACAACATCCTCAGGTTTTCTCTGATCACGTAAGTAAGTCATCAGTTTTGTGAGACGACTATTGCTTTGTATTGTACATAATGTGATGAGGGAGTTTGTCCTGTCCTGCTGTGTTGACGATTTAAAGTCATCTTTGTGTGTGTGTGTCTGTGTGTGTCTATGTCCTAACAAGCATTGGCTGTCTATTCAGTACAAGATCAATTAACAGTGCAGTACACCCCTGGGGTGAGACAGAGAACAAAGTCTTCGATCAGTGGGCCTAAAGCCTTTTATTATCTGACTCCCCTCAAGTAATTGGTTGCATTATGTCTGTGTTTAACACGACCATGATTTTTTAAAAATATCACACAACTCTCAGTTAAAGGGCCAGAGATCCATGTGTCTCATCTTGCCTCTGTTCCCCCATCTTACCACAAGAGGATGCTGAGTGTCCTTGCCAGCCAAAAGCCTGGATTCAGTGTCCATCTCAAACAGCAGAATGGAATCAGCATGTCTGTTTACAGTCCATCAGTGTGTGTGTGTGTGCGCGCGCGCGTGTGTGTGCTTGCGCACGCGTGCCTGCTGGTTGTATTGCTCTGCTGAAATATTTTCCATGTGTTCCACCCAACCCCACCCAACGTGGAATGAGTGGTGCAGGCTCTGTGATCCTGACAGGCAGCGGAATGATAATGGGCCGCTCCCAGTGTTGGTGGCCATGCCTGTGTGGTGGGTACTCCAAAGGGGGGGATTGTAGCCCTTTCAGGTTTTCACATCAAGCATAGATTTTGATTATAGATCCCCCGTGAGTTAGGATAAACAATCGAAATTAAAATCCCTGTCAAAGTTTTTTTTGTGATCTATTGATGTCCAGCAGTAAGATCATTGTATTATAGCTGTAAATATTTAGTTTTGTAAAAAAAATTCAGGTGTGTTTGTGCTATTTCACACACTACATGTGATGACTCAATTGGAAGGCATCCCACCCGGCAATGAAAGAAGTACAGTAGGCTAACAGAAACAAATCTTCATGCATGTGGCCTTAATGACAGTGAGGCTTCCTGGCAGCTGACCACCCTGCATGGTCGCATGACAGCAAGAGCAGCAGCCAATCTGACCCAACTAAAGCTAAAACAACTACTCGAGTAACTCTCAAATAAATTGATTGCAAATTTAAAGTCAACAAAGTTTTAAAAGTCTCTGATGTTGCTCAAAGTTTCATAACCTGTTACTAAGCTTGGGGGATGGGGGTAGAAGAATGCCTAACATGTCTTTAAATTCAATTAATTTATTCTGAAAAAAGAACTGATGATAAATATAAATATCTGTGGCCATTCATGGAACTTACATTGCACTGTTTTACAAATTGTTCTTATGTATTAATTTACAGTGCCAAACTAGCATTCTCCATGTGACATTCTGCCTGCCACTCTATTAGGACTACACTGGATACGTTATGGCACAACGTGTTCTAGACACTTACTTTTTTTCCCGTTTGACATGCTACACTGGCTGCTTGCATAGTGTTAAGTCAAATGCAAGTATCTCCTTTGCTTGTAGTGGTAGCCTATTCACTTGGGTCATATAGCCTAAAAGTTCATTTTGTTCAACCTCCAAGTTATCCATCGCCAAGCAGCAGTCAACAGTAGTTGTAGCGGGTAATGGCGTTAAATTTTCCATAGCAGCAGATCTTGAGACTGCCTTTATTTACATAAAGCTAGGGTCTACCATTTTGAATATTTGTAATTATTGTCAACTTCGTTTATATTGTGATTATGGTCCAGTGGACCGATCTTCACAATATGAATAATCAAAAGAACGAAAAAAATCCATTCACCCGTAATCCAGCATAGAAATTGACCAATGTGAACCATCCGGGACGGAAGGTTCCCACTGGCTCCTACTCTCCATCCAATCCCCTCGTCTCCCCTGCTCCTCGTCATCCCGCCTCATCCCCTCCCACTTCTCCTCCGTAAACTCTGAGCGGCTAGTGATTAGCTTAGCAAGCCCGGGGGGAGTAGTCGTTGTACACTGAGGGGAGATATTTGGTTTGGGGGTGCGGGATGCTTTTTCTAAATCTGTCTCAGAGGCTCAAGTGATTTTTAGAAATGTTGACCCTAGCTTTAAAATGGCGTACATACTTAAATTCAATAACTATATAAATACAGTGCTCTTCAGATATTATTCAGACAGTGTTTCTATAAAAATGACACGCAATGGAGGCGCTGTGGCTCAGCGGCTAAAGGCTGAATTATACGTCAGCGACGCCGACACCTTCGACGACGTTTTTTATTTATACTTCTGTGTCGGAGTCACTGCAACGCATGGCAATTCACTGCCACAACACAAGGGGGCGTTATTGGAACGTTTTCTCGAACTCTTTGCTCTGGTGGAGTGTTGAAAACTACGAACCTATAAAATGCTGTTTGCACAAACTATAAGCACGGGGTGCCACGTGTTTACAATGGATTAGCTTGCTAGCTATCACAATAAACAAATACTTATGTGAAAGTATGAGAAGATATTTGTCTCAAAGCTATGGTCTACGATTTTGAATATTTGTAATTATTATCAACTTCGTTTATATTGTGATTATGGTACTGTGGACCAATCTTCACAATGTGAATAATCAAAAGAACGAAAAAAATCCATTCAGTCTAGCAGCCGTAATCCAGCGGGACGGATGGTTCCCATTGGCTCCTACTCTCCATCCAATCCCCTCGTCTTCATCCCGCATCGTCCCCTCCCACTCCTCCTCCGTTTCCGATTACTTCCCTGTGATTAGCTTAGCAGCTAGGGTGGAGTAATCATTGTACACTGAGGTGAGGTATTTGGTTTTGGGGGGGCGGGATGCTTTTTTCAAATCTTTCTCAGGATCAAGTGATTTTCAGAAACATAGATCATGGCTTTAAATCCAAAATTAGACTCCAAAATTATATCCAAAGTTTAGACACTGTTTCCCGCTGTAAAGCGGACCAATCACAGCCCTCGACGTCTGTGTTGTTTGCGTAGTCTGCGTACTCTGTCTGCGTTGCTTTGACGCGTAGGTAGAATTTTGGGGAGGTGCACGGAAGGTGACTCAAAGCATCGGCGAAGGTACGCAGAGGTACTGCGTCGCTGCGACGGAGAAGTATAAATCCAGCTTAAGGCGTCACACCATGACTCCAGCGACCCGGGTTCGATTCCGACCTGTGGTCCTTTACCGATCCTGCCCTATCCCTCTCTCCCATTCATTTTTTGTCTGTCTCTCCACTGTTACTATCCTATGGAGCCCAGGAAGGGTCATGTGGGCGAATATTTTTTAACCAGACTTTTGCGTTCCCTCGCAATAGTTTTGCGTTCCCTCGCAATAACTTTTGCGTTGGCAAGTATATTCAAAAGTTATTGCGAGGGGACTTTTTAAACCCTTAAAATAATGTTTTCGAAATCATTTCGATGGTCCAAACAACAAGGTGAACGATACTTGCTGTATTTGCTCTGCGGCCCTCTATCGGCTTAAACGGCACTAAACATGTTTGTCCAATCGGGTCGCGATCTGTAGTTCAAGTGAAACTACAATTGCCATGCCTGAGGAGGGTGCTCTGGTAGGCCACCCACATCAGTATCTTTACATCAAATCTTACTGAAGGCATGAGTCATCATTAGCATTTGCATCTGCTATTAGAGTTAAGGGTATGTTGAAATGAGTTGTCAGAGAGACAACACTGCCTAGGTCTTCTAATATGTGGTTAGAGTTAGTTAGTTAGCTAGTTGGTTAGAGGTTGCATTGCTTTCTTTTTTAATTAGCCATTATAGTCTGTGTGACACTGGTTCACTAGAATGTGTGCGTACACACGCATGCATACAATCTCTCCCCTCCCCAAGCTCCCCACCCCACACTCCTAGGGGAACAGAACCTACTTCTGGGATATCCTGTTTTGGTGGCTAGGGGTGAGCTGGGGTTAGAGGTTCAGGTTGATGCAAGCAGGGCCACAGCACAGCTGGGTGGTTTTTTTGGGGGGAAGGGGGGGTGTCATTTCAGAGGTGGGTGCGTCAGCTGTCTAGAAACGCTGCTGTGTTTATGAGCACAAGTGGTCTTGGAGGCAGCTCTGTGAGCGATGCCACATTTTGTGTGTGAATGTGTGGATGCATGTCCTCTACAATGCTCTCGTGTCTGTCTAGCTGCCCTCTCTCAGATCTGATAAAAGTTTTCTTGCGAAAAAAAAGTTTCCTTCCATTTTTGCAGAGAAGATTGGTGAAGGTGGATTGGCGCAACGGCCTTAGGGAAAAGTGGAAAATCGAGCCAGAGGACAGCCTGGTATAATTTCAGCTATTGTTTCTGAAGATTTTTTAGATAATGGTACCATTCCATCTCAGCCCCCATGCCCCCAACACACACACACACACACACACACACACACACCCCTCTTGTCCTTTGAAAGACATCTGTGAGCAATGAATCTCAGTCAAAAGCGTTGCCATTTTCTGTATGTCTGCTTAATGCGATTTCTTATTGGGCGAAGGTAGGGGGAAGAGCTTTGACAGATGTGAAGAGGCTTTGATTTCTGTGTCGAGTTCTTTTCTCAGGCGCTCCGGCAATATGTTCGGCACTGTTCGGCAGACGGGATAAGTGTTGTACATTTCCCATTTTCTGCCATGTGACGCAAGCAAGTCTGTGCCCCCAGCTTGTCAGAGAGCATTAAAGGGATTGGAGCCTAGTATCGAGTCATGCTCTATTTTGAGAAGGGGGGCCAAAAGAATTCCAGAATACAAATGCATTCTTCAAAGGATTAGTTAAAAATTCAATTAACGTCATGCCGAATGCAGCCCGAGACAGCTGCTCCCAACATTGACACAAGACACTGACAAAGATAGCCTTGGTTCCCTTGTGTGGGTATTAGCTACTCAGAAACCGGGCCCCAGAGCTCCGTGCTGTGGGGACAGATGCGTCTGCCGTGTAATACAGTGTGAGGGAATGCGGCGCGGTCATACGCTGCTAATTGTCACAATAAACAATCGGCGGTCATTGTCTCGATCGGCTTTGATTCTATTTGTGATGGAAGGTGAGTGCATGTGGGGGGGGGGGGCTAATTTGGAGACGGGCAGCCTGTGAGCATGCCGCTCCAGTCCCACCCTGGCCCCAGTTATTTTTAATGTCTGTCTCCACATTGCTTTCACCCATGGGGTCAGAATGGACCACAGATGGAATGGCTTCTTATTGATCTTTTACAGATTTGCTCGTGAGCTACGATGTGTGTTTTTCATGACTACTTAGGCTAAGGAGTCATGTTTGAAATGTGATGCCTGTAAGCATAAACCGCACACATAATTGTAAATACACGGCATAGTGCGGCCTATTGGTCACTGGTTATTGACATGATGTTACCTGAAGAAAAGGATTGAGGTTTTCGGATTGGCTGACTGGTTAATTCTGTATGAAACAGAGCTGGAGATACAGTCCTCTATCTGTCCTGTATCTCTCTTGAATGGTAACGATAACAAATATTTTAACAAACTCCCAAGCAACATTGGAATCTGCTACCATGCTAGCGCTAACCAGCCATATCAGTAAGACGAGAAAGTACTAGAATAACTGAACAGGTTTTAAAACTCTAGCAGACATTTGATATTCAAGGTCATGTACCCCCTCAGAAGGAAATTTGTTTGACACTTCTGTTTTTCCTTTTTAATTTTTAAAAAGCCCAGTTTGTTTGCTTTTACAACTAAAGGAAATCTTAATGCTGACTGCCTGAATTCTACAAAAAGACCATGTTTTGTGTCGAAGAATGATTAACTTTCCGTTAGCCCTGCCTCAAAAACCTCAGATGATGGGTTCCCACCCTGCATTTCATGCTTTCACCCCAAAGTTGCCCTTTGTGGAAAATATGGCCTGCCTATGTCTCCAGGTTGGAGTCATTTGTGTGTGTGTGTGTGTGTGTGTGTGTGTGTGTGTGTGTGTAAAGGGGATAGTCAGAGCGGGCTGATAATGAGTGGTGGGCAGATGGCTCCTTAAACAAACAGATCAGAGGTAGCAATGGATCTGGAGGTACACATGATGCTATTGATGAGCCCATGGGAGGGGAAGTGGTGGCTCAGGACAACATTCCTCTCTGTTTATCTCCCTCTGAAGTTTGGATTGCTCAGTCAAATTTGTGTGTGTGTGTGTGTGCGTACATGGGTGTGTCTATTTTTCTGTTTGTCTATGTGTCTGACAGTTTGCACCATGCCACTACCTGACTGTGCACGTGTGTGTGTGTGTGTGTGTGCATGCATGCGTGTGTAGAAGTCAGACTGTCTGTAGCATCAGCCCCTGGGCGTTCAGGTCACTTTACCCCTGTCAGCGTTATGCAATGGGCTCAGGACTCAGTATTAGACCGAATGTGGCATTTAGTCCCCCCACGGTGCTTATCTCTTAGCCCTGCTGCTTATTCCAGCCACATATGATCCATGCACAGCTGTGTATGTAGTGCCTCAGTGACTCAGGATTTGGGCCATGTTCCTAAACCCATAGGCTTGTACTGCAGCAGGAAGTTGCCCTAGCCTGTACTATCTTTCCTGTAGTGTGTTTAGTAACTAAGCAAATGGGCTCAGTGGCCTGCTAAAGTGCTGTTGGCCAGACTTTAGTTTGTGCCTCAGAAAAAGGCAGCTATTTTGGCCTGTGCCAGATATAGTCTTGTCCCGCTTACTTCAGGCCCAAACCACCAGCACATGATCAGCTTGTATTGTCCAACTGTATTGTGGGGAAACTAAAGCATGTCTGTTTAGCTTGCCCCGTTTTGTCCCACATTAATCTGTGTGTGTGTGTGTGTGTGTGTGTGTGCAGAAAGTTGTTGAGTAAGGCGAAGTCCTTTCAGTTAATCAATTGGTGGAAAGTTGTGGCTGATGTTTGAGTGCCTTTTTGCATTGTTTTTATCTTTTTCACCACTGATGCCAACCTGATTTCCCCCTGTGGGACAATAAATGTCTGCGCTGAGGAGAGTTGTGCGTGCGTGTGTGTTTGAGAAAGAGGCTGTTTGTGTGTGACGTTATCATGTGGCCCCGCTTTTTGGGTGGGGGAGGGTTGGGGGGGTCTTTCCCACAAAGCCTAGCAACGACAGACATATAGGATCCTCCAGCGTGCAGCTGTAAATTTACTTTGGCCCATCCATGGATTGATTTGTGCTGTTATGCATATTCCATTCATACACTGTGCGATAATGACATAAACACGTAGGCCTAGGCTACAAAGGAATCATCACCCCCTACACATGGAAAAGTTTTTTTTCACACACTTCAAATCTCTGGTAGCAGGAACAAAATCTTGTGAAGCACCACCCAAAATATAAGGATAATGCAAAGCAGTTTTTTGTTTGGAGTAGCTCAGGCTACAATTTAATAAATAGTTTTACTTATTTGTATATTTATTTATATTTGTTTTGCTGAAACTGTAGCACTGGTTTGGCGGCTGTCGAAACTCATTTCTGCTCATTAAGCTTGTTTTGAAAACAATACTGGTTGTTTGTAGGTATATGTTTGGTAGGGAGAGAGCGTATAGCTCTTGGTAAGGTTCCTTTGGATCAGCACGTTTGTGGGGGAATTGATGTAATTGCTGTCAGTTGGGGGAGCGGATGTTTGTCAGCACTAAAGATACTTCTGTTTTCTGCAGCTCCCGTTTCGTAGTGAAGCCCAAACAGTGCATGTCGGGGCTTTTAATAGTCCAAGACTGATTCAGCCATCATTCTTTGAATTCAACACCTCCCCCACCTCCACCAGCACTTACCGACTAAGTCTTGTCAACTATAATAAGATATGGAATGGCTGGAAGCCACAGCCTTGGAAGGCAAAATAAACAAAGTCCACAGGCGGCCACTCACTGGCTTCATCGCTATTATTTTTGCACCCCTACCCCTTTTTTTATGTTGTTTTCAGAAAGCCATATTTTCCACTCTATCACTTGGTTACTGTGTGACAAAACAATGCCTTTGGAGAGAGTACTGAAATCAAAGCCTTCACAAAATAGTACAGTAATGACAACTCTCCATAACATAGCAATGTTTTGGACACTAATAGGTTTAAAATGAGTTTGTAAGCTTGGCAGTTTTATTTAAAAAAAAAAGCTTAAGTCGCACTGCATCAGTGCAATTGTTCCGCACAACAAAACAACAACAAAAAAAGTTCTCTTGGAAAATGAATTGGAAAAGTGGGCTGTGGTGATCCACGCTATTACGTAGGTGGGCACAGTCATTAACACCCGGCCATCGAAAGCAGAAGGTTCCCAAAACAACAGGTTTGTCTCTTTACATAACCTTCCATGACTGCGATGGAATATAAACTCCAAAAGGCAGCTCCATTCCCACCCTCTTATTCCCAGTTACACACACACACACACACACACACAC
>JAGFZM010000266.1:22212-49060 GCA_017657215.1 Limnothrissa miodon | reverse complement strand
ATCCAGTGTTGTTACCTAACTGTAAAGATTCTCTAGAGTCCGTGTCCCTGTGGACCAAACCATCTTTTATCTCTACGCTCCATTGAGCTGCTTTGTGTAAGCAAACAGTCTTTGCTCCAGAGCAGATCATACACACAGAAAGGGCACATGAGAGAGAGAGAGAGAGAGAGAGAGAGAGGGAGAGAGGTATACTTTCAATGAAATGTAAGGACATAATAATATAGTAATATTATGTATGAATACAAGGTTACTTTGGGACACAAGCTTTTTTTCTACTGAAGCTAAAGATAAGGGGAAACTAACGAGTCAGTCACTTAAAAAAGTGCTGCATCTGAATTTTTGAAGTCACAAGACTGCAAGTAGTTTTTACGGCCTTTCACTTCAATGAAATCTAATACTAACAATTAAAACAAGATTTGCTGTTAATTGATAATTGTAAATATGTGTCAGTATGAAAAACCTGAAGTAAATAGTTGGAAAAAGTTCAAACTTGAGGGTTCAGAATGAATGGCAGCGAATAACGTCAGCGGCAGTGCCAATGGGGGAAACAAAGTTGTCAAAGAGAGCTTTTTACAAAGAGACAGTCAAAGCTTCAAATGAAATAAAGAACTCGCCACTGTGCTCCGCACAATGCCTGCCGTTTATGTGAAAAGGACGTGACATGACGGGGCGTGCAAGTGACTTACTTTTCGGCAGAGTACTGTTGAGCGCCTCCAATAAATCCATATTTGTCGGTCGTCTGTCGATCAAAGACGTACCCATTGGCCTCGGAGTCGGAACCATAAGAACTCTCTTCATCAAACTGGCTTCCATAAGTGTGAATGCTAACGGAGTCTGACGGCTGTCGACCATTCTCGATCCGTGCCATTGCCCTGACACTTTTCTAACGTTATTTCGTAAACAAGTAGGCTAACTATTAGCTAATGCATCCAGTTCGTTCCTTTCTCATCTAGATCAGAACACCACCAGGTCTTCCAAATTATCATTGAGAGGTAACAGTTAAATTACGCGTATCCCATTAGCAAACAAAAGTTAGCATATAAATAAGTCAAGTGCAATGAATGAATCAGTATCTGTCCCTACCAAGACCACTTTAGCAAACTAGCTAGCAGGCTAAGCGTTAGTTGGCAAGCTACCAAAGTGCATCCCAACACCCAAAATATCCTCCCATTTAAACCAATATCCTAAAGCGAATCTATACTTAAAGACTTTACTTTTAAACCGAAGACTTTAATAAATTTACAACTGTCAACAACCTATCCCTAAGGAGCAAACTTAAAACTAACTCTTAAACAGTCAGCAAGGTAACGAAGGCTAACGTTAATGTAATGTACAACTGGAATAGGAAAACAATTCAGGCCAAATGTGAAGTACAGTTTGGTTTGATGTTATTACCTTTTGTCCAATAATCTTTTTTTAATTATAAGAAAGCTTTTATCATAAAGTGCATATCACTATGGTATATCACATACAGTCAAAATATATATGACTCCTCGGAAAGATGTTTTTCTGGTACGATTTATGAACTTTTTAACGACACTAGCAACCCTTGCTAACGTTAGCACCGCAACCAGTAACAGCTAGGGTTAATGTCGATTCCCAAACTGTCTCTGCCAAAACTGTGTCCTCGCAACCAAAGTTTCTAGACATTATTAAGCAAACTTGGCACGTGAAATAAATATACCACTTAACGATCAAAGATATGGATATGCATTCGTCTATACGGTTTTCAAACCCACTGGCAGATTTTTTCCCAATGATTGAAGTTGGATAAGTTATCCTCTTGCAGTTTTTGTTGCTTTTCCTTCCTGGTCCATATTCCGTTTCCTAGTTATGGAAGCTGGTCGTCTAACAAGTTTTCATGTTACTCTCTGTAACTCAATGGCGTCCGTCCTTTTAGTTTGTGTAAAGAACAAGAAACTGTACTGAACAAAACGTCAACATTGCAGTGTGGTGTTCGCAAAAAAATCCACCGTACTTTTCCGGTGATTCGTGGCTATTTACTCCACACGCGCCTTGCCATGTGTCAGCAAGGTGTTGTCACTTCGTCAGCGAGATCCAAATTCCCTCAATCTCTGTACTGCCCATAGATCCGACGCATGCGCAGAATGGAATCTGTCCAAGTAAGGCAGGGAAAATGTGTGGACTGTGGAGAAAGCCTGCAGAGTTGTAATCTGTAATTCAACTGCATGTTTTGGGGGTGAAAGGCCATAGTTAATAACCATGCAAGTAATTAATCCGCAGGACAATGATTTTCACTTGCAAAAAAAACAATGATAGCACAGTTTTTAATGTCAATAAGATCAATACATGCCTAAGACTATATTTACATGCCAACACTGCTCTGTGAAGCATTCATAAGACAGCCCTGTACCCTCGTTTAACTTAAACAGCAGGCTGAGGTAGGTACACTATAAACAACAGAAAAGTCTGAAATAATGGCAGGGCAAAATATCATGGCATCTGGATGGGTGTTTAGACACGACATGGCCACAATTCTTGAGCAGTTGTGCCTTCCTATGTAGGTGCCTGTTTGTGTATGGGAATACCTACTTGTCTGTTTGCCTGGATGAATGTGGCAATGACTAAAATGGAAACTAAAATGGTACTTACATAGTAATGTTTATTTTGCAAAGGCTCCCCCCCCCAGAACTGGAACGCATATCAACTAGACCAGACTACCTAAATTGTGTATATTTCAATGAAAAGGTCTGGTAAGGCAAGACCAAGCACTGCTGTACAGCATCTGGTCTGGTCTTGACTCATATCACAAAGATTTACTTGTTAGGAATCAGGTATTATGATTCTTAAAGCTTAAATGTACCATACTATGTCAATGCATTCTTTTGCAAAACACAACACTGTTGTTTGCACATGCTTATGCAGACTTAACTGATGAAGGGCAAAGATGTTGAATAGATTTTTAGTATTACTCTTGATAGGACTTCTACTTTTTGGGTGTGTGGGAAAGGGTATGTACTTTGCAGGCATGCTCAACTTGTGAGGAGTTAAAGTGCAATGCTTAAGTGCCAACAAGGTACCCCAGGCACCAGCCTCACAACAGTGTCCCTTGGCAACCTGCATTTAGAGGGCTGATTGTTTCGCACAAAGTGCCCCGCAGCATGCTTGGCCTCCCAAATGAAGCCCAGAGAGGGTAGGAGGTAAGGTCTCCGTGCAACACACTATTTTAGCCCACTGGTTTTCTGCAAGGCCAGTTTACTTCATCTGCATTCTATTTGAAGTACCCCTACCTACGATTGTTGAACACAAAGTCCCTATAGGACAGAGCAAATACTAGTTACTTGCAGCTCAAAGTAAAAGACACATTACTTATGCAACAAAAACAATTAAATGCCTAAGTACAAGCAATATACAAAAAAATACAGACAGAAAAAAATACAGACAGCGAAACAGGGCTCATTTTCTACTCTGGTTTGTTTTAATGTTTTCACATCAAGGATGGCCAAGTGCTGTGGCCCTGCATGGACAATAAAGAGCTAGCCATATACTGGAGATAATGACTGTAGTACACTCAAAAAGCAGAGGCAAATAGCTTCACCTTGCGTCCACTCTTGTTTTGGCTTCATCATACTAATTAATGATTGAGACCGGTGTTTGTATTTAATGAATACACTCTCCAGTAGCAGGTTTACAGGTTTGCTTGGATTAGCTAGTAGTTTTAGCGGAACACCTTTTATTTGGTATTGGGGCTGATCGCACTGACACCTTACATCACACCCAAGAATAAAATACAAAACAAGGAAGCTTCCTGCACATGACAAGACAAACAGGCAGGTATATTTCTATTTTTAGAAAGTATGTGTGTGATTATTCAAAATATGACCAATTGATGGCCATTGTTGTATAATCACAGACTGAAAGCAAAACAACAGATTTCTGATTATTACATAACTCCCCATTCCTAGAAATCAAAACCTTAAAAACAAAAAAACTTAGACCAATATCGAATTTTGTAGGACTAATCATTGTCAACAAAGCTCTAATTATCTTTAAAAACAGCTGACAAGTAATTTGTGTCTCCTGTGTCTACAGATCAAGAAGAAACCCAGTTGAAGAGAGAACTGATGGAAGGTAAGGTGGGGAAACAAGACAACATTCCTTTTTCACAAACATTATTGTTGCTAAACCTTGCAGAAAGTTCCAGAACACTTGTGGGTTCCGGAAGGTTCCAGAAGCTTGGCGCAGCTCACTTCTTTCTTCCACCTCTCTCCTTCAGGGCCAGGTGGATGATGGAGCCGTTGCTCATGTTGTAGTATGCCAGAGAGTTGGAATCTTTAATGAAGATACCCTGTGGAGGGAGACACAAACTGTTAGTGGCATGATGGTAGAGAAAGAGAGGCAGATAGAGAGAGGGAGTGTGAAAAAAAGAGAGATCACACATGCAGGAAGGAAAAAGAAAGGAGAACAAAAGGAGAAAGAGGGGGATAAAGGAGACGGACATGCGAAAATCAGCATGGCGTTTATTCTACCCATCAAGTGCCATTACTATTCCCACTAATGTATTAGTGCTTATGTTAAAAGGTCCTCAGGTAGCAGCTCCCCTATTACATCCAAAGCACTACAGTCACTGAATACTGACCAAGGTAGAGCAACATAATGAGTGCTATAGAAGTCCCATAAGTAATAAGTAAAGAGTATTGCATTAAATCCATATATATACTTTCCAGTGATCTTTGGCATCAGTGTATAAGAGCTCAACTCTTACCTGCATCTCTGCCCACCACACCCCCCAAACCCCCACCTACCCCTACCCTTTTGCAAATATAGAACAGAGAAGTCAAATGTTTGCTCCTCCCAACCCCTTCTACCTCTTTCTGTACAGCCGTGTGTCTGGCACGAGACATTACCTCATACTGGAGCTTCTGTTTGCCTGCAGGCATCCCAGTGGCCTCGTGGATCTTAACCTTGATGACGGACACCTGCCAAGAGCAAACACATGCAAGTAGTTAGTGGCCCACCTACGGCCAAAGACTTGCCCCTGGCCACGTCAGAGTGGTGGGTTAGTGTGTGTGTGTGTGTGTGTGTGTGTGTGTGTGTGTGAGTGAGTGAGTGAGTGAGTGAGAGAGAGAGAAGTATAGTACAAATTTAGGCAGCAAAAATCAAACAAGCTGTCAGTAAGTAAATGTGGATGTGTATGTTCATACTAGCGTACGTGTGTGTGTTCACATGTATATACGTGTGTGTGTGTGTGTGTGTGTAAATGTGAGAGAGAGAAGTATAGTACATATTTAGGCAGCAAAAATCAATCAAGCTGTCAGTAAGTAAATGTACGCACTGTAAATGTAAATGTTCACACTAATGTACGTGTATGCGCGCGCTGTGTGTATGTGTGTTTTACCTGGTCTGTGAGGGGCACAGTGAAGCTGAGAATCTGTCCGCTCAACTTCCATTCGGTCTTGTCCTGCATGTTTGGGACCTGCACTTTGACTGTGACAGGACCCTGGAGAGAGGGAGGGAGGAAGGGAGAGAGAAGAGGAGAGAGAGAGATGAAGAGAGGGAGGGAAGGAGAGAGAGATATGTGGAGAAATAGTGTTGGTTAGGTGATGAATTACTGAAGATACAGTTCATTCCACCACTCCTGGAATGGAACAGAGTCAATGGTAGAGGTGACCAACTGACCACACCCTTATGGTCACTGATACGGGTGCAGTCCTCCTCCAACAAAAGGGAATTCAGAGGTGATGAATCACGTATGAACAGTGCATGTGAACAGTTTATTTTTCCTGTTCTGTCCTGTTACAGTCTCTGGTATGAGGTGAGCTATGCATGTCATCATGCCGTGGCTTTTGATAAGGATGTGTAGAGGTATGAAAATTTGCGAATGAGATATTTGCTGTATTGAGCCATGTCAAAAGTAAATACAAAAACAATGCATGCCATTTTCATCCTATACTGCTTCACAGTGTTTCATATCACTGGTAAAACCTACAGGAATAACCATGATGCTAATGATCTAACTCTACTGAAGCATCTCTCTATACATATCTACATATCTCAGTGTAATATAAATATGTTGCACAATGAGTGTGCGTGTGTGTTTGTGGGGTGTGTGCGTGTGACTACTAAAAACAGTTTACACAGAGAGTCTGGGTGCACACTGATCTGATATAAATGTTATGCCAAACCTATTAATTAACATTAAAAGATTCATATGTATATATGTAGTGTTGTATAAATAAGTGTTTGCGTGTGTGTGTGTGTGTGTGTGTGTGTACCTTGTTCCTGCGCAGGTACTCCTCCTCCGGTATGAGGTTGTCTTCCGTCTTCAGCTTCTTGTTGACAGGCTCGTCCTCGTGAGGAGGAGGAGGGTGGGCGGGGGGCAGCGGGGCCGCTGAGGAGCTGGGGGGCTGGGGGACGGGAGGGGCAGGAACGAACGCTACAAAAAAAAAAGCGGAGGAAGAGAGGAGGTTTAATGACAAGAAACCACCTGAAAGGAAATACTGCAAATCGCCAGTTGACAGAATAATGTGGTCATCAAGTCACTGATTAGTTCTTCATTTGGAATCAGCTTTGTCTCTGGCTCTCAGATGCAAAATTACAGCACCCCCTGGAGGACGTCCTCAGTACTGCATTTTAACACTGGTTTGGAATCAGTGTAAAAAAAAGCCGCTGGTCTTGCATTTGCCAAGCAAAGCACAAGGGATTCTTTCATCATCGCCTGGAATTACCTTTACCTGCCGCTCAGTGGAATGCCTCTGTACTGCCTCAACATGCTGTGAGTGTGCTCAGCAAATCTAACAATTTGTAAGGCGTCTAGCAGTGTGTATTTTAGGCTGTGATCAAGCTGAAGTATTTTTACATTGTGTGTCAAGATTTTTTTCCCTCCCTCTCTCTCTGTTTGTGTGTGTGGAAAGCACATTGCCATGTCTGTGAAACCCAATGTCCAGGATTTCTTATCTATCTAAATCCCGCTAAAGAACATTTCTCTATGTGAGACCAAGTTGACCAAAGCCAGTTCAGAATGTATATGTGTATTTTGAGAGAGAGAGAGAAAGAAAGAAAGAAAGAAAGAAAGAAAGAGAGAGAGAGAGAGAAAGAAAGAGAGAGAGAGAGAGAGAGAGAGAGAGAGTGTGTGAGTGCGCGTGCGTGTTTATAAGTGAGTGAGTGTGAGAGAGTGTGTGTGCGTGTGTATCATCCTACCGCGGGCGCCGAGCACACCTGTGGGCACCACCATAGGTGGCGGCCTGGGGGTCATGATGTGCGGGGAGGGTGGCATGGGCACCACATTGATGCGGGGCGTGTGCAGCATGGGGGGCATGGGCGCTAGCACCTGCCCTGGGGCCAGACGCACCACTGGGGCCATGGGGGGCCGAGGGATCACGGGCACCGCAGACAGAAGCGTCGTGCGCACGGGCTGAGCCATCTGGGAAAGGAGAGAGAGAGAATGAATGCAAGAACGAGCAAGAGAAAGCGAGAAAGAGAAAAAAAAAAGAGAGGGCGAAAGAGAGAAAGAATGCAAAACAGAGTGAGAGAGAAAGAGAGAGAGAGAGAGAGAAAGAATGCAAGAACGAGCAAGAGAAGGCAAGAAAGAGGAAAAAAAAGAAAGGAAGAAAGAATGCAAAACAGAGCAAGAGAGAGAGAAAAAGAGGGGGGGGAGAAAGAGCAGGAATGAGAAAGAGGACAAGAGTGAAATGTGTTTTAATTAGCAATTCATCTTCATTCAAAAGAATTTATAGAAATCAATTTCAGATGATTGCATTTGCTTTTATGCAGGAGAGTGAGATGAATGTTAGCTAACTAATTAGCTTTTTACTAAAATACCATACAATAGAAATAATTCTATAAAATATCAACTAAAAATGAGATGATGTAGTAGTAGGTCTATGAGACCTATGTGTCCGTATACATGTGTATGTGTGTTCCTCCTAATACTCACAGTAGTGGGTATGCGTGGTGGTACGCTGACAGGCGGGGTGGGTTTGGGGAGGTTGGGAGGAGGCAGGGGGGTGGGCAGAGGGGGGTGCAGAGGCCCATCGCTGGGCTTGCTGGGGCCGATCTTCTCCTTGGTATCGTCCTCCTGCACCAGCCCCTTGGCCTTGTGGATGGCCTCGATCTGCTCCTGCAGGGTGATGTTGGCCTGCGCCGCCTGCTGCGTGCGAGCCATGCTGCCTGAGTGGCCGTCCCACGTGACCTGAGGGACGACAGCGTGTACAGAACATCCAGAGAGAACAAGAGTCAGAACATAGATACGGCACAAAGGGAACCGACTAAAAACAAGGAGGGAACTGGTTGAGAATGTAGGTAGAATGAGGGGAGGATAAAACAGAAGGAAGTGTGAGGAGATTAAAAAAAAAAAAAAAAAAAGATAATCAAAATCCCAAAAAGTCCAAACTAGTTGAGAACATGGTAAACACAGGTAAGATTTTGGAAGACAAACTGTAAGGAAGCGGGAAAAAGAAAGTAAGAAAATAAAATGCTAAAGTAAAAGACATAATGATAATATAATTGGACATTACACAGAAAAAAAAACACTAAACACCAAAAAAAAAAAAGAAAACAACAAAGAACAAAACGAGAAGGGATATTGGGATATATATAAGGGATATAATTGGCAAACTAAATCCTCAGCAACACACCCATTACAAATTATGACAAGCTAATTGAAGATGTCCAAATAACCATCTACCAACTGACCCCTGACCCCTTCCACCTCACCTTCTCCTCGGGTTTCTGGATCTCCTCTTCTCCGATCTTCTTACCAATGGCCGTCTCCTCCACACCGAAGATATCGGTACGTCTCTCGGCGAGCTGCTTCAGGCTGCTCTCGATGTCGAGGCCGGGAGCGTACACCTCGTCCTCCACCTGCCGCTCACGCAGGCTGCGGTCGCGCTGCTCCAGCCAGCGTGGGTCCAGCAGCCCGATGCGCATGTGCTCCTGCATCTTGCTGGCCGGGATCTTCTCTCCCGTGATGGGTGAGATAAGGTACTCGTCCGGCGCCGCCACTGATGGCTGGGGCTTGGAGGCTGGGGTCGAGAGAGAGAGAGAGAGAGAGAGAGAGAGAGAGAGCGAGCGAGGGAGAGATAGAGAGAGCAGACAAACAGAATGAGAGAAAGAAACAGAGTTAGACAAACATAAAGACAGAAGTCATGAAAGGGAGAGACAGAAAGAGAAAGAAAAAGAGAGGAAAAAGAGAAAAAAAAAAGTGAAGTAGAAAATGTAATAGATGGAAGGAGCACAGGAAGAGGGGGTGGTGGAGAAATGATAAGACAGCTTAGATTTTCCTATCCTAATGAATGCACTATTACTATGAGAATGAAAATGCTGTTGCTCCAGTAATGGTGAAACTGCTCACCCTTGGGATCGTAGTCCTTGCGGATGATGACATGGTCGGGGGTGGGGGGCAGTGGTGGGGGCATGGGGTTGTCTGGGGGCAGTGGAGCCTTCATGCCATCCTCCTCCTCGTCGGATCCCTGCCAATCGCACAAATTTAGCCATTACCTCTGGCACAATACCATCACATCCAGCATGCTGAGATAATCCAGGAAATTCCAGACATGTGCAAAAACTAGCACTGGAGTGAAAAAAACCCAAACACGGCCTTAGGATTGTTGTTAAAACGCAGCTCACGTTGTATGCATGTTTCACTTCCCTGCACCTTACAGAGTAAGAGAAAGTGAAATTCTAATGATAGGTTTTGATTCTTATTCACACTGATTTCACTTCCCACTGGAAACTTTAATGATCCCACCTGCGGAGAAGTTAAGAGTAACGCCTTGTTTCTAGAGGACTAAGCAGAGAACTAAGCAACCAAGCATCTGGGGCTGTTTGCTCGAGACTCTTGTCAGTGTCTGGAGAGCAAAGCAAAGTTTTTAGAGCTGTTCGACAGGTTCTAGAGAACTGAACAACTCTAGACGGCTGTGAATGTCTAGAGAACTATCAGGACTTCTAGAGCAGTTCTAGATGTTCTAGAGAACTGAGCAACTCAAGAACGGCTGAACGGAACGGCTCTAGACGAGTGTGAATATCGACAGCTGTCTAGAGACCTATCAGGACTGCCTCACCTCGTCCATGTCCTGAAGCTGAGTGTCCTGGTCGGGCTGAGCGGCGTGACCTTCCTCGCGATCCTCCCGCTCGTCCTCCTCATCCTCGCTCTCCACCTCCATCTCCACCTCCTCGCTCTCCCCGTACTTCTCGTAACGCTCCTGAATCAGGAGACGTGCTCCCAGCTCCTCAGGTGTGGTGGGCGGGGGGAAGTTACCTGTGGAGGCCAAACAGGAAGTCACTTCCAAGCCTGTTTGTCTTTATGGCACAAACCCCCTCCAAGTCCAATCTCTTGGGGTTTTCCTGAGCGAAGTTCACCATAGGCTGAATCACAATACTCCTACCCTAAGCCCTGAACCCTCAAACGTTTAACTGACATAAATCAACCAATGCTGAAGTTAAGTTAAGTCTCTTTTCAATTTCTCTACATATACTGGACATACAGGAATCAAAATTATGTTTCTAGCTATCCCAGTGAGGCGCACAGTCAGGAGAGCCAGAGGCCGCTGCATCTACACGCGCCGCCTGCTAATTGTCATGTTAGCCTTTGAGGGTTTAGGGATTGAGGGAGTTAAAGAAATTCAGCCTTTGTACCCTTTCTAACACCTGGCAGCCTGTGTGGGGCATCCAGAGATGACTACTGGAGGCACATGGGCTTCACAGACAATTCACCCATGGGTGCTCTCTGCTATGAAGCACTACGACACATGACTTTTGTAAAATGCGCTCGAAAAATCTAATTAAATTACATAAATTACATTGTTTAAAGGCGCTCTAAGCGATGCTGTTTCACTTCTTGTTGACGTTCAAAGTATTGTCAAACAAAACGGAGAATAGCTCCAGAGAGGGTTCAAGCGTTATAAGTTATAGCTCACTCCTCCCCCTCCCTCCCATGCCTCCCGAAAGACTCACGAACCTTGTCGTTTATTGGCTGGAACACTGTTATGTTTCGTTTTCGTTTGTTATGCTAGGTTTGCCAACTGTGTTTTGTTGCCGTTTGTGGAGCCAGGGCTGTCTACAGAGACCGCGTTTTTTTACAGTGTGTTCAGGGGACAGGCAGCTAGCAGATTATGAGGAGATGTTTGCTGTATGTAACAACACATGTTTTAGTCCTAAAAACGTGTCACATTGCTTAGAGCGCCTTTAAGTAATAAATCTTCACCTTGTTCATTGGGCTGGAAGTCCACTGTCTCTACAACAACAAAGTCGTGCCAGTCGATCTGAGCGTAGGCCACACGCTCTTTCTCCCTCTCCTCCTCTTCCTTCTTCCTCTCTCGCTCCTGGTACTTGGCCCACTCAACACGGTAGCGTACCTGAGACAGAGGACAGTTTTTCATGGTGGTGACCATACACAAATGCACTACACACCACACACACACACACACACACACACACTCCTGTCATACTGCTTCTTGAAAAGCACACAATTGCACAACAGACACAGACCACAGTAGTGCTAACTTCTTAAAAATCTTAATTTAAAACATTTTGGTGTAATGCCACATTAGTGACATCATGATCGTGCTATTCCAGACCAATTAATAAAACACGTTCTCAGGGCTTACCTGGTCTAGTACCTCCCTAGGGTTCTCTGCCTCTTTCTTCAGTTTAAGCAGAAGACCTTTAGGTGGGATCAACACCTGAAACAGACATCATTATGGGTGGATGTGTACTTAGGGATGTTTCTTTATTATTTTTTTTACTGGAACAGAAGACAACTTATTACATGTATATTACAACAAATGACACTGGATAAAATTGAAATTCTCCACAGTACAAATACAGACATATTGCTTCACTATAAGAGCTAGAACATGAGTAGAATTTTTTCCTTCTGTAACTGCCGTATGCAAGTACCTTGGTGTACTGTTCCACCAGCTTGGTGAAGTAGTTGAAGAGGCTGTGCTGCGGACGCAGGAAGTCAAACTGGTAGTTCCTCTGCTCTTTCTGCATGAGCTGGGTGAGGAACTGCCGTCCGTTCCTCGCTACGAACTGGGCCGTCAGCTTCACCACATCCAGGTCAAAGGCAGAGATCGACGGAGGGTCGGCGATGAACTCAAACTCTGGAGGGGGCTCCCTGGGAACCACAGTCTCTTGTATGACCTGAGCCTGGACCTGCAAAAGACAGATGAGGTTAGAAAAGTTCTGACTATATCTGCGGGATAAGTGCCAGTTTACAAACACCATGTAAACTGCATTATACAATAAACAAACACCATAACCATAAAACAAACACAAATAACAAACACCATGTACACTTCGTTATAAAATAAACAAAACACCATAATAATAAAACAAACACAAATCACACCAATAAACACCATGAAAAATAAACTTAGATGTGGTCTGTGATCACCACAATTGTGTGGTGCATTAAGAATATTAATTGGGTCAAAGAGATTGACTGTGTATGCGTGTCCAAAGAGAGGCTTACCTTCTGTGGCAGTTGCTGGGAAGACTGTTGCATAGCCTGCTGTTGCATGACTTTTGGTACCGCTGCAGATGGCTCTTGGGCCTTGCCCTCCTTGAATTCATTGACCTTATGGCGATAATAGGCATGGTAGGGGTCGTTGGGGTTCAAGAAGTTGAACTTGGGGTTGTTTATCTCGTTCTGACGGATCCTGGCTTCAAACTCTGGTCCATTTCTGTAATATGAATAAAGTCATGTCACCTAAAAAGGTCACTACTATAAATCGCTTATCATGCAACCAAGCTCCACCTTTAAAATTCTGAAACACCAACAGACCTGGCTACGAAACTCGCGGTCTTGTCAACGATGTTTCGGACTTCAGGAGGGGGGTAGATAATCCCAACTATAGGCTTCGTGGCAGGGGTGTCATCTTTGCCTTCTTCTGGCTGAAAGACAAAACAAGAGATCGTAATTATCACAACGTGTTTGAAAAACCAGTATTTTGATTATGGGACACGGTAGAAAATACTTTTATTTATGTGTTGTAGTAGTTTGGCGTTAGAGGTACAAACCTGAAGTAACTTTACAGCTGATATTAAAGTTGACAGGGTTACAAGTGCATTTCATTAACAGACACATCATAAGCGACGGGGTCGTATATTTACAACTTATTTGCACGCTGTTAGTTTTACAAATGTTTGGTGAAGTTTCGCAGAGTTAGCCAGAACAGCTAACGTTAACGTGTTCCAATGGGTCACCTAAATTCAACGTTATTGATTTACACTGAAAGGTTTAACGTGAAAGCTGAGCACAAATAAGTTATGGTAATATAAAAACGCAATACCAAAAACGCACATATTTTAACAGAGGATGAATGTGAATTAATAGCCAAATAGCTCACCTTATTGTTGGGCTCCGGCTGGACGATTTGTACAGGCCCAGGCGGCATGATTGAAGGATTGAGTTCGCAGCTCCGGGTTCAACTCAATCAGAAACCAGAAAACAGCAACTCTGCGTTTTTATTTAGTGTTCAGAGACAAATTTACTGTTTAAACTAAAACTTTAAAAGATGTTGGTTACACAATATGCGACGTGTGTCCGAGTTCCACTCGGTGCCACCAGGATGTAATGTCTTTTTACTTCCGGTAACATAGTGAAGGAGCCAAGGAGCACTCTGGGATATGTGGTTTTCATATCTGGTCGCTATGGGGATAACAGAAACACAGGAAATGTCACACAGTTAGCAAAAACTAAATACTGTGTATTGCGAAGTAGACTACATAACTTTAAGTGAGATCATAAGATTATGTGAGAGGACCAGTGTAAAGTATGACTCACCTTTTAGGTCGCCAGGACTGTGTTGACAGTCTTCGCAGGGATTTAATTGATTTGCAGGGTGCTGTTCTGGATGTGTTCTCTAGAACAGGACCTGTCAAATGTCCATCATGGAAATTCCCAGATAAACTCTCTTGTAATTTGGATCTGGTGTTATTGTTGGAGAAATATGACTTTGTTGAGGGAGAAGAAGAATTCAACCAACACTCTCATATAGTTTTATTGGAGCTGGTCGTCGACAGGTGTGGAATTTTTTTACTCTTGTATTAAGCTACATTTGTATATACAGTTAGTGCTAATGATGGAGTAGGCTACTTTTTCTCTTGCTTTAGATTGTTGCTTTTGCTGCAAAGCTTCAGTGCTCACATCGACCTTATTCTGGGTGGTAAAAGGAAATGCCCAGGTACCACTCAGACTGTTCCCTCAACATCCATTGGCCCAGCGGTTAAACACTTCTGGAATAATCTGGTGCAGCTCGGAAAACAGTATCCCAGGCAGGTAAGACAGTGGGTTTTAGATTTTTCCAACACTTTATATTTTGTTTAATAATTAGTAATTAAAATCATAAAAGTAAATGTCCAGTTCTATTAATTCATTCATAAGGCTATTACGACAGTGAGTGGTGGTAATCTGATGTGCTCTGCGTTAAAGACGTGCTTACCACATGCAATTCTTTGTCTGATGATGCAGATATTGGGATCAATAATATGTGTGTGTGTGCGTGTGTGTGTATTGTGCATGTATCTAACGAATCCTCCTGCTGTTTTAGAGTGTCCTCAAATCCAATGCAGATAAAGCTGTCCAGAGCCAACCACACATCAGCAGAGATGCCCATCCGGGTACACTGTCTGCCAGCAGAAGTGCAGCAACCCAGTCCCCATCACAAAACAGCCTTTCCGGACAATTCCAAAGCACTTCCAGACTCAGGGCAGCACCCGGCAGCATTGCAGCCTCTTCTTCTCAGCTCCATCAATCACTTCCCCACCTATTCACTTCCTGTTCATCCTCCACTCTCAGCCAATCAGCTGCCAGCTCTCCCTGCCACACCCCGCAGAGAATCCCAGCCACGCCCAGCATCTCTGCCGACTGCCACAGTGTGGGTGTCCAGACAGTGGAGTCCTCCCTAGTGCCCTGTGATGCCTGTGCTAGCGTGCAGGCTAGCCTCAGGGAGTCAGGGGTTGCATTGGTGAATATGTGCGAAACCCTCAGCTTGCCCTGTACCCTACAGCGCCTCCTGGTGGTGGCGGAGGATGCCGCGCTGGCTGGCCGGCTGTCGGCGAGCGATGTGGACCAGTGGGCGGCTGAGCAGCGCAAGGACATGGGGCGCCTGGCGAAACATCACCAGGAGACAAAAGCGATGATGGACACACTTAGAGAACAACTGAAGACAGCGGAAGAAGAGAGAGGCAATCTGAAGATGTGGATGGCCAGAGAGACAGAGGAGAGGAGAAGGGTGGAGGAGGAGAGGCAGAAAAAGGAGAATGAAAGAGAGAGCAAACAGAGGGAGGAGAGGAGAAAGAGAGAGGAGGAGGTAAAGATGCTTCAGGAGGAGCTAGAGGAACTTCGTAGAGGTTAGTGGATAATGATGGATTAAAAAGAAACAATATATTAATCCGTAACTTCAGTTGCCCTACAGACAGATGCCATATCAAATTACTTTAAGTACATAATTCAAGTGAATTACACAAGTATAACAACTTATTGTGACTGAAAGACTTGACAGACAACATCCATAATTTCATGACATTTTGTATGGGACAACAAATTCCTTGAATCCTTGAAAAGAACAATATATTCCTCCCTGACTTCAGTAGTCCTGTCAAAACGGTTTATTACAGATCTTAATGGTGAGGTTTAACATTTATCCTAAAAATGTTTACTTTGTTTTAGGCGTTGTCTCACTGGAAGGCAAGAATAAACAGCTGAGTTCTGAACTGAGTCTGCAGAGGGAAGCTCTTTGCACACTTGGTAAACACTCCCACCCCAACACACACACACACACACACACACACACACACTCTTTTTAATGACGCTTACCAGTATTACTGTATGCATTTTCAGTTGTAGCTGTAGTAAAGCAGATTGAGGATCAGGGAATGTTGTATTTGTTTTGGCTAGAGGGTGAGAGAGATGCTCTGCAGAAGGAGGTGAACCAGTTTCAGGCACAGGAAATGACATGGGCGCAGGTGGAACAGAGGAGGCAGGACCTGGAGGCGGAGCTCACCAACACTCGCTTGCTATTGGACAAGGAATGTGCCAAGTACCAGAGTGCAACACGTCAACATGAGGTTAGAATGCAATGCACAATGCAATGCATAATAGTGTGTGTGTGTGTGTGTGTGTGTCGAGGGTGTAGGAAGCTGGAGTGTAGGAGGATTGATGTCTCTGATAACTTTGTTTTTCTTTTTCTTTATTTATATCTCTTGACTTTGTTTCTCTCTCTCTCTCTCTGTGTGTGTGTGTGTGTGTGTGTGTCTACACAGTCTCTGCAGCTGAAACAGAGAGCTCTTCTGGAGCGAGTGGATTCTCTGGTCTGTGAGTGTGAGGAGCTTCAGACCTGTCTGGAGGACAAAGAGGAACTCATACACACACACACTCACATCTCAGAGGAGAGAGACACACTGCAGCAGCAGCTCACAAATCAACAGGTGACATAGACCTTCAACCACACACACACACACACACATTATACATATACAAATATATTCAAATATTTGCAAGTATATTTATATATATGTTTATGTGTGTTCTGGCCGAGTTGTGATTGTTCTGGCTTAGTGTGTACACACACACACACACACACACACACACACACTCAAAGGCACACACACATTTACATTGACATTTATGCATTTAACAGACAAATGGTCAGATGAACCCTTGGATAAAGGGGTATAGGTGCAGAGATGGAGTCAAGTGCAGTACAGTGAGAGGGGATGGGGGTCATCTGAATGCTAGAACAGTAGGTGCTCTCTGAATAGCCGGGTCTTCAAGAGCTTTTAAAAGTTCCGACAGGGACACCTTTGTTCTGGTCACGCTTGGTAGGTAATTCCACAAGCATGCAAGGGCACATGAAAAGAGCCTGGATTGTCTTGACTGAGGTGTTGAAACTGCCACAGCATATTGAAATTCCTTCGGCTGTATAAAATGCGCTATTTACAGTAGATAAACTTGCCTTGCCGTGCCTTCCCTTTGTGTATGAAATGCACTAATAACATATGCCTTGCCTTGCCTTGCCCAATATAATAGCGATATATATCAAATAGCAATACATATATTCATGTATACCTTCCTCCAGGCCGAGTGTGTGGAGCTCCAGAATGAGAGGGGGCGTCTGGCAGCGCAGGTGGCCGAGCTGGAGAGCACCATCGCTGGCCTGAGGGAGGAGCTCAAGCAGGCTGCCCATAGGGAGAAGATGCTGGTGGCTTTCCCAGAGCTCAACCCCCTCCCACAGGGGGCGCCACAGAGTAAGACCTCTACACAGGCTCACTGATAACCTCATGACCCTCTTGATTATTGCATGGAGATTATTGCATGGAAAACGGAGTATAGGGAAAATAGCATGTCTACATGTTCAACAGTTATGTTTACCTATATTTGACAATTATGTTAACCTGTTTTTTTTTTTTTTATATGTACTGGCTGTGAAGGTTCTCATTCATCCAGGTCATGGTAGTCATAGTGTTCAGTTATAGGCATGGGACTTCAAGCTCCAAAAAGAAGCCCAGTTGCTTATTACTGAACACTATGACATGAAATGGAAACTGAGTATTTAGTATTTAGTATATCTATAATCATCTTAATATGTTTAATAATTACGTTTACCTGTTTGATAAACATGTAATGTCCTGTTTTTTATAAACATGTACTGTAATACCATACTATCTTCCCGCCTCATCTCTCTTCTACTTTCTCTCTGCTTCCTTCCTTCTGCACCCCTTCCTCTCTTTCTGTTCCCCTCTCTCTCCCTCTCTCTCGCTCCTCAATCTCATTGGTTTGCACGAATCATTCATCATTAATGTAATGGCCCGTCACCTCTATTTCCTTCCTCATGCGCCTGCTCCCTCAGGTACAGGTGACGTTCTGGGGGACATGGAGCAGCAGCTGCAGGTGAACAGCCTGCGGATCCAGGTTCTAGAGCGGGAGAACGCCACCTTGAGGAACGGTCTGGACAAGCTGAGGGAGAGAGGGAGACTCAGTGCGACCAACCAGCCTGTCGAGGTCAGGAAACAGCCTATCGAATGTATTTGTAATGATCCAACTCACACAATATCAAATACACGTCAAACAATATCAACCATACGTGCAATTATCATAATCATAACCAATAATCATTATTATCATTATTATCATAAACTGCAAGTAGAATGAGCGTTGCAAAAGACACTGACGATGATTATCTTCTTTTCTACTATCATTCTTTTTTCTCCGTCTAATCCCATTCTCTTGTCTCTGTACTCTGCATGTAGATGGGCTCTCAGCATGAGAGTGTGCCTGACACCTCCAAACACGCGCAGCAAATTTACCCAGCATGCACAGCTCACAGCGGACAGTAAGAGAGCACCACACATCCCACCGCCACTGCTGTTCTATCCATCACCTCTCAGTCAGCCAACACAGTCTCTTTTATGCACTTTCCAATAATAACTAACAGGGGCGTAGCACCAAACTCTGGGCCCTGTACACAAGCTGTGTCTATGCCATTTGAAATTAAATTAAATTATGTTAATATTTAAAGGAAAATAAAATCCCAGATTCCTTAAAGACTCTCTTCGCATTTGAGGCCCTGATAACTCAGTCCCCCTCCTCCTAATAACCAGTGCCACATATAGTTTCCGTCAGACAGATCACTCACAGATCCCTCATAACCACAAAATATCACTTAATCAGTTAATTCTGTCCCAAGGTATGCTTGGCATATAAGAACTCTTCATAGCCTTTGATCCAATATAATCCTAAATTGAAATGTGTTAGTTATGCCTTTAAATTTTATTGTATCCTTAATATTTCTTCCTGCCCCTTCCTCCTGTGGGTTTGTGTGTAGGGGTGAGCGGAGACACACTCATCTGAGCACAGAGGCAGAGGAGCGACGCAGAGCAGTGGCGGCGGTCGCGGCGTCGTCGGCAACAGACATGGGTCCCTGGGAGCGCCCCCCGTCCCTCTCCCTGTGCCTCCCCTCTCTTTCCTCCCTCTCCTCCTCGTCCTCCTGCTCCTCTCCTCCGTCCGTCGCCGTTCACCAGCAGACCCTGCAGTTGCCCCTCCCTCCACAGCCTGGAGAAGCAGCACAGACCTACACCAAGATCCGCCAAGCTGCTCGTGCCCGCTCCACTGGCAGCCGGCACAGGAGGAAGTGACTAATATCACAGTCTCTGGGCCATACCATTGGCTCGTTTCAGATCAGCTGGCTTCCTACCTGACTCAATGGGACTGTTTCATTGAACGGGTCTTGGATGCTGCTCACTTGATTGATGGAAAAAGTCTCATTGAGTCACACAGAGTCTCATTCAGTGTCATTTAGTCACAGAAGTTTCTTTACCCTCTCTCTCTGTTGTGTGCGTCTTTACACAGTCTGAGACTATCAGGCTGATCTAACTAGTCCAAAGTAAACAACAAGGGGGTCATGTCTGCTCACATTTGTGCTTTCAGTGTTGTAAACTTCTATCATGGCCCATCATCAAAATGTAGGTTGTAACTTTTTTCCAATATGTTAATAAATGTCCCTAATTTAATTTATTGTCCCTTTTTTTCAAAAAGAAGTCTCCAGATTGTATTAGTCGGATCTGAATAACAGAATCATATAGGGATCACGAGTGAGATAAATTTCAAGTTGACCCTACTTCAACACACATGGTGGCACTGTTCTACAATTTGTGAAATCGCAAACAATCGAGAAAAAATATGATCAAAGAGCAAACCATTCGACGGGAGCGAGCAAGGGGCGTGAATGAGAGGTAGAGAAGAGAGAAGCAATTACTCTATTTGGATCAAACCGGACTCGTCTGATCTACGCTGGTGATCCACTAGCACGCGATGCGTCGCGACACGAAACTGCACCCCATTCATCTCTATGGAACGCGACTAACTGCTTCCGCAATATGGCAAGCCAAGCTGCTGATGCGGGTGCTCTAACTGCTCCTGCAGCTGCTGCTCCTGGTGCCCCTGCTGGCGCTGCAGCCCAGGATGAAGCTGCTTTGTTAGTAGACTGGCCAGAAAGGGTGACTGTGCCTCCAATAGACTTTCTTTTGGAAGGGGCAGTGATAGAGCACATTCAGGCGCAGTTTGACCCTCTCAGTGGCCCCAGGGGACAACATGGATTACTAGTCATCCGTGGTCTGGTATCCTTTCTGGACTCCTTGTTATAGGATAAAAAAACTATGGAGGCCACTGGAGGTTGGACAAAGTTACTCCAAGCCTTGCACTTTGCTGTATAACAAACTCTACACTGCACCTTACACACCCAACTGTTCACAAACAATCCACTGTCCAACTGTTTGTTTGATTACATTACATTTTAGGATCGTTGACATATTGTGTGTTGTTGTCAATGTGGCAATTTTTTTAGTTCTGACCATTCAAATAAGCTTTTGCACAGTCTGGCTTCAGTGTTTCTACACATAAATACACTTTTCACAACCCCATGAAATATTCCACCAACACAGAGGAAGGTTTTAATTACACCATTAATCAATATTTCTGTGTAGTTATTGCTATTATTACTTTTATTATTACTTTTCTTATGAAGCAATGAAAAAAAAAAAAGACAAATATGTCTACAAAGCAACAGTCGGGATTTAAATCTGAAATTCTGGTGGATTTTAACATAAATAGTTCTATATTAAAATCAGATTTATCCACAGTTAAAGTCACGGATATAAAAAATACAAAGTACTGCAGATGTAAGTGGACTAATGTGTTCTGGATCACAGAATACCTCACTGAAAGGCCTCAGTTTGTAAGACTGGGAGACGTCATATCTGAGTTGGTGGTCGGCAGCACAGGAGCGCCACAGGGACCTATTCTCTCTCGCTCTATACACCACTGACTTCAAGTACAACTGCAAGTCATGCCATTATGCAGGATATTTCTGATGACAGCAGCAGTTAGATAGCAGCCGTTGTTCTGCCTACAGATGATGTTCTAGCTAATCTTGCTTTGTTGCTTGACTGGCCAGAGAGAGTTGCTGTACCTGATGTTCATTTTGCCATTGAAGGTGCAGTACTGGAACAGATTTGAGCAGTTTGATCCTCTCAGTGGCCCTAGAGGTCAGCATGGAATACTACTAATTTGTGATTCCTGGACTCTTTGTGACGCAGGTCACCTATTCCTGTTGTTATTCTGTTAGCTCTTGTGTGTGTGTATGCCAGTCAATACCCACAGCGTGCAATATATTACTCACCTTCAAGTTATTTTACTGCCTCACCAGTCTGTACATAGGCCCTGGTTATTTGTTTTTGTAATATGCCTTGTACATACTCCCTTCTTCCTTGCTCTGTTTGTAATTTTGACACTTTGATATATTGCATCTTGTACCTTGCACATATTCCCTACCTCTTTGCTCTTTTTGTAGATAGATAGATAGATAGATAGATAGATAGTTAGATACTTTATTGATCCCCAAGGGGAAATTCAAGGTCCCAGTAGCTTAAAAAATCAGACACAACATATACTAGTGTACAACATGACTAGATCAACATTACTAAAAATAACAATAGAATACAAATACTATGG
Organism: Limnothrissa miodon; assembly: GCA_017657215.1. Taxonomy (NCBI): domain Eukaryota; kingdom Metazoa; phylum Chordata; class Actinopteri; order Clupeiformes; family Clupeidae; genus Limnothrissa; species Limnothrissa miodon. The sequence goes on along the minus strand of JAGFZM010000266.1, from coordinate 27,585 downwards.
GTAGAGATGCGCATGAATGTACTGTGGTACAGTATGGGGTGTGTGTCAAGGTAGTAGTGCAAATGAGTCCAGTAGTGCAACAGTGCAAGGTTACTCTGTTTGTAATTTTGACACTTTGGTATATTGCATCTTGTACCTTGCACATATTCCCTACCTCCTTGCTCTTTTTGTACTTTGTTTGTATGACAATAAACGTCTGGAAGACAACACATATGAGTAGGCCTACTATAATGTCAAATGTCCTGTCCTCCAAAAAAAGGGAGGGGGGGGGGCAGTGTTTTCTGAACATGTCTGCAAGATAAAGGTCCATGGCCATTCAGTGATTTAAACACAAGCAGTTTAAAACACAGTGTAGGGACTTAAAAATTGGTGTTATGTGATAACGTCGCTGCTCCATGTTGAACGACTTGGACAGATCCAATAGATCAACGTAAAACACTGTGCATTCTTTGCCTTATTCTGCCATCTAGTGGGTGAAAAGTGCAACAGAATTTTCGTGAATTGATTTGTTCTCATTTGACAATCGTTGCTGGACAGTTAATATAATCAGCTGTTTATTGGGCAATATTCTGATCAGATAAATACGTCGAGGAGGACGACAACTGCTTTAAATGTGATAGATGACAATTTACACAGAGTAAGGTTTACTTAGTTAAAAATGCGAAGTGTGACACAATGCGCAATCTCTCGAGTGAGACTCTCTCTCTCCCTATATATATATATATATATATAGCTCAAATTAACTTGGTGGTTAAGGCAAGTGATATACAAAACGCCAGACAAAAGCTTGTGCATTGTGAGTTTAGCTCAGCTCCACTAATGGTCATCAACCTTTATCAACAAATAGCCTATCCGTGATGGTCCAGTCAAGGACGGGGAAAGACATTCATTTCATAGCGTTGAAGTAGGATATATAGCCAAGTGGCATGTAAACACAAAAGCACAACATGAACATAAAAGGAAAGCATTGACCAAGAAAACTCTGTGAGGAAAAACATCACACCGGCTGTGGGATTCGAACTCGCAATAAAAGTAAAGCGTAACTTCTTTAGGCTACCCACTGCACCACAGCACCACATATCTACTGATACCACAACCATAATCCAAACCTTGTCAGACAGAAAGGATAAATACGACAAATGTTTCATTCGGTTTCGATTTCTTTTAAAATAACAACAAAGCAAGAATCTGCAGTGAAAGAGGCTTTATTCTCGGTAAAGTTGATACATATGATGAGCATGGCGGCTATATGAGTTGGAGAAAACTTCAATTGCATTGGGGAAGAAGATCAGTGCTCAGGGGTCTGTGTTGAAATTTTCTGGTCTGTTTTTCTTGTTATGTGATTGGGTGCCAGCAATTAAACTTTATTGGCTGGTGAAACCCAGTAGGAGTACCTCTGGGTGCTAAAACAGTAGATATTTTTTTCTATTTGCGTGGCACTGAAGGCTAACAACAACAACAAGGAAGAAAATCGGCCAAAATGATATTTAGTACCAATGTAATGATAAGTTTAACACTTTTCTGAGAATATAGCAAAACGCGCCTGCCTGTGCTTTTCTACTTGCTACATAATTAGCCTACAAAATGCATTACGGGATATGGTTAGCATTTTGCTGTAACTACATGAATATGACCCCCCCTGTCATCAACCCAGTCATCAACCTGATTGCTATCATCATCCAACACCACACAACGATTTCTCACAGTAGGAAGACGGGTGATAAAACCAATTCTATGCACTACTTACTCTCTCTGTGTTGAAATAAGTCCGTATATCTTTTTTCTTTTTTGGTGGCATTCTCTAGGCTATATCTTTAGAAAGCAGAACAAAGTGAGTTTGAATAACCAGGATAAGTTTAACACTTTTCTGAGGACATATAGGTTATCACAGATAACGTTATCAGCACAATACGAACCTGCCCTCAACTCTTGTAGACAACTTTTAACGATTAATGCAGGCTTTGTCCTTGTGAGTGGAACGTGAACCTGCAGGCGCGTTTGAGCCAATCAAATCACAGTGTGGATAAGTTCGATGCTGAAGCTCTGGAAAATGGATTGCTAGCACGCCAAAGGAACAAAACCTACTGTCTGCAACTTATTCTATTGCGTCCGCAAATAAATATGTTAATAAATTCATATTGATATATAAAATAAAATGCGAAATATTGGTAGGGACTATTTTGTCGTTCCAAAATATTGGTTGTGACCACGGCCGGATCAATGCACAAGCTTTATATGGCTTCAGCCTAGGGGCCCCCGCCTCCCAGGGGGCCCCCAATTGGTCAAAAGAAAGAAAAAAATTAATATCCATAGGATCAAAATAAATATTTAAAAAAAGCGGGCGCTGATTGGCAAATCCGCCTTCAGTATATAAACGAAAGACGCACGTCACAGTTGAACAGCGATATTAACAGAGACGAATGATATCTAGGCATATTATCTATCTCCGGCGCCAGAAACGGAAGACGGGCCTTGCATTGCTTTGGGGGTGGGGGGAAACCAAATATAAACGCATGCAAGATAAATGCATTCACTATGCGATAAAGTAAAGATATATCAAGAGCTAATTTTATTTTGAAATCGTAGGCTAGCCTCTAACACACAAAATGCTAGACCATAGCATTATCTCACCTGATAATCCAGCTCGTTTTAGTGTTTGGCATAGGCTACTTAAAAAAAGTTGTTGAAACAGCTCCGTACGCCTATATCTTTTTTTCCTTTTAAGGTGGCATTATCTAGGCTATCAACACGGTTTTGAGGATTAGACAGCCATTACGGCTGTGGCATGGAGGCGTGCGAGCATAGCACCTACAACTTCTGACAGAACTTGATGAGAGTGAACTTAACTCCAGTCCACCGAAACATGGGCATATCACTGCATAACCCCAATAAACCATGAACCACTCCATTTACTTCATCCTTCTCCCCATGATGCTCCAGCTTAGGGATAGCCTACGGAATGCACTTGCACGTCAAAAAATCAAAACGTGAAATGATTCGGCCGTGTTCTAAAATAGATATGTGATTAAATTAATATTTGTTGTGTATTAAATATGATGCTGAATATTGGTAGTGACCATTTTGTCTTTCCAAAATACTGCTTTATTTGAATTTACAAACCTACTCACTTGGTATAGGTAATATGTTCAGTGAAATTATGCATGCCACCATGAACATCGGGTTTGTGCGTGGGCGAGGGGGGCCTACAGCAAACTAGCCTAGGGGCCCCTGGTCAAGTTGATCCGGCCCTGGTTGTGACTTGTCCCTATGCAAACCTACGCCCATGGAGGAGATCATTATCGTATGGCCAGAACGCGTTGTGGAGCGCGCTGTGGAACGCGTTATGGCAAGCCGTATGACGGCGCTTTTAACGGCGTTGTGAGGACATATTCAAGACGCCGTCCAAAGCGCCGTTTCTTCCACAATTTACGCCGTATTATACGCCGTTGTCTTGTATTACGACGTAAAATACGACGTACATTGCGGAAGAAACGGCGCTTTGGACGGCGTTTTGTGATTTTTACGTGTTACAAATACACGAATTCTGGCACTGTTGGCTTGCCATAAAATGACTGCTCAACTAGCAAACTATTTTGTAGACGTGAGTGAAATTTCAAAATCGATGTGGGAAACATTTTGATTCGTTGGTAGTGTTTACTACCTGCCTGCCCGCCCATCTACTAACGGAAAGCGTCTGCGACGCGATTAGGAGGAGCTCTAGTCACATCGCGTGCTAGTGGATCACGACTATGGAGGGTAAGTTAGTCTTAAAGGACCTTTTTTTCTTGTTGTAAATATCAAGTCCTTTGGCTATTCACGAGTGAATGCAAAATAACATTACAAAATGTGGGGCGTGGGTCAGTAGCAGTTGAGAAATACAGTATATTAATGCAGTAATGCAGTGGATTGAAACATGTTTTTCTTTATTAGTATTAGCTACTATTGTTATTAGCTACAATAGTTGTGCTTTTTGTTGAGGATGTGGTCTAAGCAGTTTATGCATTCACGCAGGCAAGACGTAATAAATAGGTTGAGCTACCTGTCGTGGAAGCTAAACGCTATTTAATGCATAGTTGTCTAGGTCAGTGAGTCCGAAATAGTTTATTTACCAATCTCAACAGTTTATTAAAAAACATAATGGCCTGCAACAGATTGTAAACATTAGACAACATCTCCACACTTCTCGAAAACACCCCTGGACATCACAAGCACGCAAGCGGGTAGTAGGCACGCATCAGGCAGCACCGACACAAGACCATTCAGGCAGGCAGTCACGTAGGCCTATTGCCTCTACGAAACACAAATGCAAGACCCAGCCAACTTCGATCAACTATTCATTAGTAGGCCTAATATTTAAAGCCAGGGCTAGCAAGAAGTGACATAAGCAAAGGGCTTACTGTCAGAAAGGTTGCAGGCAATGAATAGGCAATTGTAAACCATTTTCTTAAATCCATTAGGCGAACCAAAGGTGATCAAATAAAAACGGATCAAATTTAACGATACACTTGTATCCTAATATTTCCGAAAACTATTTGAAATCTGATTCTGCGCGCAGCAGCTCAACAGACACATTGAGATCAAATGAAACTAGTTTAGGCAACTCAGCGACCAATGGTCATTGAAAGAAAGTGTTATGCAAGTGCAACCACGATTCCTATAAAATGCTTTTAGCGTTCTGGGGGCAGCATTAAAGCACATAGGCCTATTCTTCCATTTAATCTATCCTGTGCAAGGAATGTGGAAAAACATTCAAATATTACTACTTGTGTAGGCTACTTTTATTAGAGAGAGCTGCTAATTTGTGTATAGGCTTTGAGCTAGGTAAGTGTAGAGACCTATAATTTAGTCAACAAAAGTCTCTCGAGAAAGGCTAACAGTGTTCTGTGTTGTTTAAGCTCATGCCTTTTTTTCTCAGGAGGAAGGCCGATGACAGATGTTACCTCTGGGACTATAAATATAAATATGTATGCAACAGATATGAGTACTATTTCAGCACCTTTGGTCCTCGGAAGTAACGTTGGAGGTGATTTTTCCCATTCAAGTTGTTCTTCAGGTAGGTGCTTTGTCTACTCTACAGTGTAGGTCAGTCATCAAACATGTTTTTTTAATGTTCTGTATACTCACACATGACTTAATTTGACTGTAGACAGCAATGAAGTCTTATTGTTTTACATGAAATTGTGTCATTCGGCTTCTAATCATTATTTTATAATTTCTCTAACTGTTTCTTCCCCTACTTATTCAGCTCCTCGACGCAGAGCAAACTCCGAGCTAGGTAATGTATGGTATTCAAAGCATTTGTCATATCAGGCAAATCTACCCATTAAGTCAACCAAATGAAAATAATTATAGTGACTTTTTCCTGTCCAACTT
>JAGFZM010000266.1:0-22202 GCA_017657215.1 Limnothrissa miodon | reverse complement strand
AGTTTTTATAGCAGTCTATCAAATCCTGAGCTAAAACCATGTGTGATATTCTTGTCCATGAAGACAACGCAGGGCCAGTCTGTAAAAGGCCTCGGATGGATGAGGTGTGTGGATATATACATTATGTCAGCCAGCTGAAACCTAGGTCTCAAAACGGCACCGCTAAGGAGCAGAAGTTCTTTACCGCCAGACTGCAGAGGAGGAGTGACCAAATGAGAGTTGCTGTATTCGACGAGAAGTTACACTTGGCTTTTTGTGAAGCACAGACTACAAGGCAAGATAAGATATTAGACAGACTCAGACTTAGAAAACCTAGAATTTAATTACAACTCTGCATAGTAACCCAGGTGTGCACTGTAAATATTTGCAGTGTGGGGGTGTCTGTTTCTCTAAAAAATGTGTTTCTGTTTCAATGTATTGGTGCCCTCCCTTACAGGTTTTCTGTCTCTATGCACACTGAATTGCCTGTGTAGTGCAATACATACATTTGCCTTACCAAATAGTAGATGTGTGGTGAGGTATCTGTAAGGCATTAAAAAACACTGCAGCACTGTTGAGTGTGGTCTGATTGTCAAAGAATAATTAACGTGAACCCAGGACTATTGTTTTTAATTTCCAAAATAAAACTTTGCACAAGGGCATGTAATAAAATAAACAGTAGACACCAGCCAGAACAGAAAACGCACAAAAGCATACAAAGTTTAGGATAACCAGCCTCTGCAGGTCTGAAACAGGGCAACGCAAAGAGAGATGGAACAGGAGGGATTAAGTAGGGGTGTGGACATTTGCGAGGGATTCACAGAAATGAATGACTCATTTTTAGGGTTATGAACAACCGGTCAAGCATCATACATCATAGTATCTTAGCACCACACCCCTCTTTGGGAAAAACAATGCATTTGATTGTTTTTTTTCCCTAGGGGACAGACAACAGGCACAATTTATACCAGTTCATTGTTGATTGAAATGATTTATTAGCCCAAATGTTAGGCATGTTAGGCTCATGCCTAATGTACACTATATGGTTTGTTCATATGTAAACAGTTTGCAACTAAACTGGCAATTGACAACAGTGACTTTTGTTTGTAACCTGGAAACAGAAAAACTGAGTTGAATGTTTGTTCACAGTAAGTCACACAAGTCGCTCTCACAATGACCTTGTCTTAGTCTTTTCATTAGGTTTGACTTGTCATTACACTTGCACTTGACTTATTGTCGTTACAAATGTCGTTATAAATTTCTGGTGGGTGTCACCAAGAAAGGGGTGTTACACTGATGAGCCAAAGACGGAGGATTGGTTAAAGATGGATTAAAGACTATTGGTAATTAGTTACAAAAACTAAAAATCAAAACAAAGGTTTAGTTGAATGATAATAAGATGCCTGATATTTGGATTGTTGTTTTTGAATATGGTTAAAGGCATGGACAGTGAGAGTTAAAAAGCCCTTTTCTACTCCTACTCTCTCTGGTGGACAAACAGAACCTCTATTGCCTGCCCCACTGTCCCATGAGGGAGATTTTAGCCTTGCTTGTTTGATCCCATGTTAAATATTAAGATGTTATATGACTGCTGAAAGACCTGTGTATCCATGCAGACATCCTGTGAGCTTGAGTAATGTCCGTTTGAAAGAGGCTCAGTTGGAGGTGACATTCAACCTGACCTCACGGCTGTCTCGCATGCAGTCACTGGATTTTGAATACGACCCCGAAAGCTGTGATCCAAGACTTGTTAGCTCTGTTTTAGAGGCCAAACAGAGTTCTACAAGAGAATGGGTGAGCTTTGATTTGGATGAACCTTACAATTAGAAAATGCTTTAATTCTGCCTTAGTCTACAATAGATGTATACCTTATAATTATCATAAACACAACTTTTATATATATATAAATATAAGTGTGTGTGTGTGTGTATATATATATATATATATATATATATATATATATATATGTGTGTGTGTGTGTGTGTGTGTAATTTCCACTCTTCTAGATTACCATCACAGGGCAGATTATAGAGCAGCAAACACGAAGGGATCATCACCTAAAGGGGAAACGCTGGCCGCTGAAATACTCTCTGGAAGATAGAAGTGCCAATATTACTCTCACTCTGTGGGAGGAAAAATGGATCATTAAGCCAGGGTCCTGGTACACCATCTCGCATGTTGAGGTTAAGCAGTACAGTGGGTTCAAGGAGCTTCATTTCACACAATACACAACACTAAGTGAAGAACCAAGCCAAGGGGATGTGGGTGTCCTCTCCAGGAATACATTTAAGGTGTTGGGCGCGTCTGTGAAGTACTGTAAATTATGCAGAATCTGTAATACAGAGCTGTTTTTGAAGGATCCCAGTCAGATTTCAGTGGAGTGCCCCGTCTGTAAGAATAGAGTCTTGACACAGTCAGTTAAGTGCGTCACCACAGCTAGTGTCACCGTGCAAACAGCTGAAGGAAACACAGAGTTTCCCATTCCTGAATCTTCCCTTAATACCCTGTTGGGTCTGAACAGGCCTGATTTCTGTGACAGTGAGCAGGCAGAGAATACGCTTCTGCAGATGAACAAGGTGGAGGTAGTGTTTCGGAATAACAAGGTCATTGAAATTAATCAGGCCTCAAAAGATGGCTGATAATGTCTGTTCTGTGTGTAGTTGTCATGGTTCTGGGTCTCTGGTGGCATTGGGAAGGGGTGAATGTAAGGCAAACACATTGTAAAGTGCTTTGAATGCTCGTTGAACTGAAAAGGTCCTTAATTAAGCAGTCTCAATCAGCCCCTCTCTTCAAGCAAAACTCTTCCTTTTTTTACCTTAAAATGACAACTTCAAACTCATTCCTTATTAGACAAACTTAATAGTCATACCTATAACGCCATACCTATAATGCCCCTTCGGACAATTGTCAGTCTGTGTTTAGAGTGCCACAAGGTATTGTTATCTAAGAACGACCATAGTCCTCCTCGGGGATAGCCTAGCCAAAGATTGTTTAGAACACTAGGCCTAGTCGAAAACCGTTTAGAACACTGGCCTAGCCAAAGATCATTTAGAACACTGGCCTAGCCAAATCATAAGCTATGCCCCCTCCACTAGTCGGATCTGAATAACAGAATCACAAAGGGATCACATGAGTGAATGAAGTTTTAAGTAGACCCAACTTCAACACACATGGTGGCACTGTGCTACAATTTGTAAAATCGCAAACAAACGAGGAAACATAATCAAAGAGCAAACCATTCGGCGGGAGCGAGCGAGGGGCGTGAATGAGAGGTAGAGAAGAGAGAAGCAATTATTGTAACGCACATTTGGATCAAACCGCAGTCATGTGATCTAACGTTCAGGACTATGGAGGGTAAGTTAGTCTTTAAGGACTTTTTTTCTTATTGTAAATATCTAGTCCTTATGGTATTCATGAGTGAATGCAAAATAACCTTACAAACTGCAAAATAACGAAATAAAACACTTCTGTTGAGATATCTCAGCACTGTTTGTGTATCGTCTATGTTCGTCGGGTTTATTAATTCATTACGCCATGATTTGGCCAGGGCAGTCCAGTTTATTAAAGAGGCACTCAGTAAGTTTATGTGACCAGATTTGAGGTCATAAAATCGCTTAGAAATAGTTTTTATCTGTTAGACTGGTCTGTTGTGTTGCAAACGTTGATTGAGCGCACCGCTGTACAGCCCTGTATAGTGAATACGGAACTTGCAACTTCTGAGGGAGTGTACACTACAGCAATACAGCTAACGGAGCTGTACGGAGCTCCCCCTACAGGTTTGTGCCGTTTAATGCAGGGTTAAAAAACAGACTTACTGAGTGCCTCTTTAATTCATTACGCCATGATTTGACCAGGGCAGTCCAGTTTTGACTGCACAGTTCTGAGCCTTAGTCATGATACAATGTCATAACGTCTTCTGTCACTCAACTCAGAGACGTTTTTATTGTTTTGTATATTCATACATATGACCTAATTTGTCTGTAGACAACAATTAAGTCTTATTGTTTTTACCCTGGACATGAAATTGTGTCATTCTGCTTCTAATTATTATTTTATAATTTCTCTAACTGTTTCTTCCCCTGGTTTCTGTGACACTGAGCAGACAGAGAATAAGCTTCTGCAGATGAACAAGGTGGAGGTAGTGTTTCGGAATAACAAGGTCGTTGAAATTAATCAGGCCACAAAAGATGGCTGCCATGGCTGAAGCAAGATTCTAGTGTCTGTTCTGTGTGTATTTGTCATGGTCCTGGGTCTCTGGTGGCATTGGGAAGGGGCGAATGTGAGGCAAACATTGTAAAATGCTTTGAGTGCTGGTGGGTTTAAAGGGCTCATAGAACACATTTTTTGACCATCAGAAATTGTTTGTTGTGGTTCAATAATAGCGTATGCAAATTTGTGCGTCTGCACTGGTAAAGCATCTTATGCAAGCTCATTTAAAAGGGCTAAAATGAAACGATTCCTATTTCCGATTCATGAAGTAACAGGGGATTGGACCAGAGATTGTTTAAGGTGTAGCAGGAGGCAGGAGACGAAGTTGGGAGTTATATGGTCCATATAAGCTATCTAAATTCAACAGTAGGCTAACAAGGTAAATTTGGTTTGACGTTAATAAAATGTCACTATATAAAGCTGTTCATAATTAACGATGAAATGAATTATCACTCAAATTTGGTACATGCTCTAATTAAGATAATGGAAAAGTCTCAGGTGGTGGAAGTGTTTCACTTGTTTTTTTTTGCCTCCACGCTTTCACAGCTATCTGTACTTCAAGAGTGGTTACTTTTCTGACAATTTTACATTGTAGAACATCTGTACTTTTTACTACTTATAGTGATTTCGCATAATGCACTTGAAATACTGTAAAGTTTTATTTTACTTGATTTGAGAAGAAGAATCTAAACAAGAAATGTTAATAAAATTATGCAGACACCAGAGGTGTGAAAAGAATGTTTGTGTGTGTGTGTGCGCACACGCGCACGTTCATGCAGCGTTAATACATTTAATAGGTGGAAAACCACCACTTACTACTACCAATATATTTTTATTTTAGTTATTTTATTTAGTTATTTGATTATTGTTGTTTTTTTTTTTTTTTTTTTTCGTTTTATTTTTCATTTTATCATGCCCTTGTCTGTCAATGGTTCTGATAGGGTGTCATAGTGCATACCACAACTCAACACAACATTTGACAAAAGTACGCACACACACACATATACATTTATATATATATATATATACACACACACACACACATATATATATATATATATATGTCTTTGTGTGTATGTATGTATGCCTATACAAGTACAAGTAATAAAATAATTTGCAAGAGAAATTGAATAAAATAAATGTAATGTGCACGGTAGTCCTGTTGTAGTGTTATACAGACACATGGGCATGATGGAATACGTAAGGCACCTATCAACATTTTATTAAACAAAACATTTTATTGAACAAGAATTTGCAAGAGAAATAGAATAAAATAAATGTAGGCTAATGAAAGTAGCCCATTTGCTAATGAGAGAATTAATAGGCTTTAAAAAACTTGGGTAAAATATTTTGATGCCGCATATTAAATCTTTTGAAACAGTAGCCTAAGTGATTTTATAAGAATTAGCCTATGCCCAGATGTAGAGGGCGTTCTGAAACGTGGACCGTTGACATGCAAATACCTGTTGGCCACACCCAAATTACATCTGCAGTGAACATTCTCATTTCTTCATAGAGAGACGTAGGCATAGCCGAGGCGACCATAAATTAATCAAGGATTGGATTAATAGGAAAATAAAGTAAGTTGTTGACGTCACTTTCAGGTCTTTTTTAAAAATAGAAACATAAAACAGCATCACGCTGATGTCTTCAGCAAAGTTTTATAATGTTCGGGCACAGCAACTAATCCCGCCACTTTCTTAAAAACAGATAGTGCTGGTGAATGAAGCAGGTTAAAGCATCCACTTTATGTAAGCCTATTGCATGCAATAGACGTGCAATGATGTTTTATAATAATTTGAAATGAAAACGAAAGTTTACAGTCTCTTTTTGGCGGGCCTTAAAATGATTGGTTGGTCGTGTTCATAGTTATTTTGCCTACTTTCAGTTTTCTTTCTTGCATTTCCATAGCGTCGCTATGTTGACTGAATTGCCACGGTTTAGTCATAGATAGATTTAATTGCCTTGCAGTCAAATGGCAAGAAGAAAATCTTGTGATGGCAAGCCAGCTGTAAAAAGACAGAGATCTAGGTCTGCTGGAGAAAATGTCGACACACCTAAGAGAAGGGGTAAGTATGTGCTTTTAGACAATGTTGAACATAAATGAAATGTAGATGATAAGTCAACATTATTCTGTATTTTTTACAGTGTATAGCCAAACTATTATATAGAGTGAGGACACACCTGTCTTTTAATTAGAGAAAGCGTGCGTTGTGGGATATATAGTTTTTTTTCAATTGTTTACACACAATTTTGAAAAGTGGGTTCTTTTTTTTTCAAAATACAATCACAATTATCCAAACACCACACTCAATTTGCAGAATTCCTAGATTGTTTGCAAAATGACACACTTCAGTCAAAACATACACATTTCAGTCAAAACATACACATATTTGTAAAAATGCTATTAGTTTTCATTTAACCAACACAGTCCTCAATGATCAGACACTATTGCAGACAGTTTCACACTGCTGTGATAAATAAAAAACACATTTGTAAAAAAAATAATTTTAGGAAATAGAATGTGCTAGATTTTTGGGCAGACATTGTTATGTAAGGAATCATTTCAATGACAAAAACAAATAGTGACAAACCCACAACATTCTTCATGATTAGAGATATCAGGAGAATGTACACAAATAGGCCTTCTATAAACTTACCAAGCACTGCACAACACTGATGCTGCAGACTCAATATTTCAAGTATTTATTTCAATTCAAGAAATACAGTATTTCTTACCATAATCAGTTACAGTAATCAACCAATAATGAAATCAATAAAACAAATTTGGTCCTTGTCTTCTTTGTTCAGGTTCTATCAACTCTTCAAATCCTTCTCTTCCTCTTCCTCTACCTAGGCCTCTTCCTCTATCTCCTTCTTTTCCTCTTCCTCTACCTGGGCCTCATTGTCTACCTCCTTCTCCTCTTCCTCTACCTCCTTCTTCTCCTCTTTGAGCCCTCTCATTCTCACTCTTCTTCTAGCTCCTTCCATTTTTGATGAATACAGGTGAACTTACCTGCTGCCTTTTATAGCACACCTGAGTGCTGCGTTTTCAAATTAGCACAAGTGTGCTTCAACACCTTGTGGATGTGCTTATCCAATTTGTTCATTAGTGTGGTCATTGGCTATCCTTTGTAATGACAAGGAAGTAACCTCACAATCCTTATCTGTGTCTAAGGTGCCGAAATGTGTGTAGAGTTTTACAAATCACTTTGTGTAATGTTTTGCAAAAAGAGTGAAGCAGACATTTTGTGTAATGTTGTGCAAATCTGTGGCTGTGTTTTGCTCCTTGGAGTAGAATTTTTGCAAATTGCAAATTTTTATTTTTGTGTAAACAAAAAACTGTAATGCTTTTGACTCCTGATTTTGTTTTTGTCTCTTAGTGTCTAATGAAAGGAGACCACTAACCCCCCAGAGTCCAGTGTCAAATATCAACGTGACTGCTGAAACTGGGAGCACTGTGTCATTTCTTAACTTGAGTAGCAACAGTATAAATGGAGATTTAACAAACGAGCACATTGGTTAGTGACACTGCTTTATTATAATTCTAAGAATGCCAATATAGCCTAAACAATTCATTATAAATAACTTTTTATTATGCCGACACTGCCTACAGACAGCCCTCATCTGATTTATAGACTTGGCTTAGTCTGGAAATCAGCGTTTTGTCTTTCAAACACGGTTGTAACTACCACCATACCACTACTTGTTAATGATTAGGACTGGGAGTAGTAGTTACGACATAACTGCTGCCTCTCCATACTTACCCTCATACTGTAGGCTTCCCATCTCTCCATCACCCCCCCCCCACCCCCCCTTCTCTTTTTTAATGTACAATATGTGACAATAAAATCCTTGAATGATGTTCTGGAAACTGTGATTGGTCCAACCAAACCTTGACCTTTGGCCATATGCCATATAGACCGAATATTTGATAAGGTCCACTTGTGATGGAAATATTTAGAGCATTCTTATTGTCATGATTGTTGTTTACACATTGTTTACAGAAATATTATTTATTTCAATCTCTCACATTTTCTAAATTGTAGCCCCTGTCCTTGATTCCCAAACAAAGACGGTTTTGAGGTTAAAGCAGAGTGTTCAACAGAAGATCTACACCTGCAACACACGACGGTCTTCCACTGGATCACGCTCTGGCTCACAAGCACAGTAAGGTCTCTTTAACATTAAGACATGAAGCTCATCAGCCATTGTTTTACGTCCTGTCTGGACTGCTCTAAAAAGGAACTCAATAGGGGGGTTTATGTAGAAGCAGTGTACCGTGAAAGTTTGAGAAGTGTCAATATCTACTCTTATAATCTAATAAGTAATTTCTTTTTTTTTCCAGGAATAAATCTAAACCCAGGAGGATGTTAGAGTTTCCATCCAGTGAGAATAAAGAAAATTGTATCCCTGTCGCAGAGGCTAAGACAGCATGTGATCAAAAAAGAGTGAGTGGATTTTTCATTAGTAAAGGGAACTTGTTTTTCCTGGAATAACACAGGAATAACACAGGAATACAGAAATTCACAGGAATACAGAAATAATTGTTAGACATATGTACAATATATATCTTTGAATTTGAACTATATCACAAAATATTTCCCTTGCTTGTCCATTCCCACCCAAAGCTCTCCCCCTTTCCTCTGCTTGTTATCGGAAAGCACCACCACCCACTTAAAGGTGCACTGTGGGATGCTAAAATCCTGCACTGAGCACCTTTAATATGCATGTGACAACAATGTTTCCTTGTGTCTTTGTATTTTAACTCACAGTGAATTTTGCAGTGTTTATTGGGTTAAAGCAAAATTTACTGCAGCAGTAGGTACTTGTGGGTTTAGGCAAGATTTAAAAGAGGGTGCCATAAAATAGACAGAAGCAACAGGTGAGAGGAAAAGATGGCACCAAAAGAAGCCTTATACAGTAAGTGTGTGTGGGTGTGTGGGGGGGGGGGGGGGTTACGCCTAAAAAGGGGCAAAGACTCAGCTGTTGCAGGATACATTATTTTCAAGCACTAGTATAACAAAAGGTAGGCTCATAAATTAAAAGTCCTAATATGGCCAGATAAACAACAGAGTTACTAAAAAGTCTAAATAAACTCTAATTGTCCAAAGAGCGGGAGCTTGGCTTCGACAAACCAATTGCTCAATAAAACTGTGTATTCTTCAGCAACTGACAACTCTGTACTTTGTGGTTAGTAATAAACTAATGATATAATTTGACACAAAATACTTTTATGGGATTACTGTTGCTGCTGCCTATTCAAACAATGCCTGTGGTATTTCTTCATATCCAATATGTCTCAAATGAACTGAAGTCTGTCTTTTTTTAGGTCACTCTGAAAGGGAGAATCGGTGGATATCATCACAAGCTTACAGATGCAACAGGTTCCATGGTCTTACTTTGCACAAACAGAAAGCTGAAATGTGGGGGCTCGTACTGTCTAACAGGACTCACAGCCCAGACACAGACAGTATTACTGGCCACATCCAGCACCACCATCACTTCTATCTCTCCCTTAAAAGAACTACTACGCAATGAAGAAATAAGTGGATATATAATAACCGCAAAGGTATCTGTTAAGTACTACTGCATGAAAGTGGGGTGTAAAACAGACCTACCTAGCCCACGAAACAACGAGGAGCACATGAAATGCCAGGTGTGCAAGCACCTTGTTTTGTGTAGTGAAATGACCCGAAGTGCAACGGCTGAAATTACACTGAGAACTGGTAAAAATTCAGTCTCAGAATCGTTTGTGCTTTCTCAAGATCACTTGTGTAAGTTAGTCCCACTAGGCGAGACTGGTGTTATTGACACAGAACACATAGCAGGCCAGTTACTAAAGAAGAGAATCTATCTATCTGTTGAAGGAAAGGAGGTCAATGATGTCAGTGCGACCCCATTGTGAGGGCTTGGCCAGTGGTCGGTATCTGTGGATCTGTGGGATCAGCGGTCTACCAGTGGTAGACATCTGTGGATTTTGTTTTTAGCTACTTACACTGTATGAAAAAAAATACACACTTTGTGTCCCGGGTGCCTAACAATTTTCAGTTGAAAAAATTTGAGATGAGTTGCTGATTCACAACTCATTGTCTCAAATTTGGTCAACTGAAAATTCTTTTTGAAGTGTTTATTTTTTTTTTTACAGTGTATTTGCACAGTTTGGAGCGAAAACAAAGTCAACACGTTTCTGTTTAGCTGTGTAAGGAGTTAAAGAAACAAAAAAAAACTTTTGTAAAGTCAGTAAGGTGTGAACATGCCATCGACTCAATATAAACTGGACCATGCTAATATATACACGTTGTCAACTGTCCTCCATTGTAAAACCACTAGTGCCAGCTCAATATGTTGTGGACAAATTCATAGTTACAGACCTCTGGATCTATTAATTGGTTAATTGGATTTCCAATTAATAATATGGGGCCTTGACTGTTGGGTCTTAATGATGATCTTGAAATTTGCTGTTTTGGTATTTTGTAATGTTTATGTAATGTATGTGTTTTTTTTTGTAATGTAGCCTTTCTGATAGTTGTGGTTTGTAGTAGTAGTATGTAGAATGTAGTGTGTAGCTTGTAGCTTGTAGTATGTTTGTAGAATCCTAAATTGAATCTAACCACTAGGGGGTAGTGTTGGACAGACATATATCTAAGATCTGTGTATTCTGTTTCATGTAATTTCCTCACGTGTGTCAAATATATAAATGTGTATCTTTGTTAAATGAAAGGGAAGTGAGAGGACTAAACGTGTCATTTGACTCATCTCCATCTAAATGGGAGCTTGTAGTCTAGACCTTTTTTTGTTATGTCCATATGGTTGATAAGTAAATAAATAAATACATTATCATTACAATAATATATTCCCCCATTGTTCCCTGGAATTGGCTCTTAATCCTTGTAATGGTTCATCGTCAACTCTACATGGTTGTGGGTGTGGTCGAGTAAGGCAGACCCAAGTTTGTGTGAAGTACATGTCAGTTTCAGGAAAACTGAACTCTGTGGTAAAGGCCTGTTTGTTTGTAAGACTGGTTCAGAGTGTGCTTGAATGAGGCTCTCATTCCTGCCGTGGCCTTGGTGATGATAGCTTCTCCTATCAATGGCTGACCTGCTCTGTTCTGTTCGTCATCTCTCAATGCCCATTTGTTGCCATGGCAACATTGATGAAATCACTTTTGACTGCAATCTCGCATAAAGTAATTGTTACCAGATTTTTCCAGGGACTGTTTGGAAGGTTTGTTTTCCCATGTAAAACAAAAAAAGTTTTTTTTTTAAATATATTTTTGGGCTTTTTATACAACTGGTGTCCAATTCTTTATGTTTCTTTATCTCAGAGACCTGAGTATATACCAAGTGTATACAGTTTTATTGTTTTATCTGGTTTCGTTTCTCGGCCATAGTGTTACGATGCATATCAATAATTCACAGTGAGCCACAGAGAGACTCCTTCTGCCATGCCTCACTGGAATCCTTCCCCAACGCCCAGTGTGTGCAGTAAGCCTAGTAAATAAAGTCATATATGAGCAGCTAATACGTGTGTGTGTGTGTGCCTTGGCAGACTTGTAGCCTAAAACACTAGAAGTTTACAGCAAATTGCCCAGTGTACATTTTACTTTATAAACATAAACAGAAAACAGTGAAAACTGTCAATACAGTTTACACACAAGGAATTTAGCCTCTGCGTTGGACCCAATATATAGATTAAATTCCTTGTGCGTAAACCAAGTAACTTGTGTATGCAGTCAATGGTGTAAATGCACATGAGCGATCCCTTTGACCAGTCTATTGTGTGTGTGTGTGAATCTTCCTGCATGTATGTGTATGTGTTGTGCATGTTTGCATGTGAATGGAAGAGTGTCACATGGAGTGATTACATGGAAAGAAAAAAAAAAGATTTCCTGGTGGCCATTCATGCGTGTGTAAACTTTCCCACAGGTCAGGTGGAGGAGACAGGCATTTTATGAGCGGACGTGGAATCCTGGGAAAGAAGGCATTTTACTAATTGGTCACTTGTGTGTGTGTGTGTCTAAATGTGTGTGAATGAGTCGTGCATGACCTCTTGATGGCTGTAAACTGGCTGAGTGTGTGTGTGTGTGTGTATACAGGCTGAGCAAGACCTCCATGAGAAACATGATCCCTGTTGCTCATTGTGTGTGTGTGTGTGCACATGGCACATAACTAATTCTATGACAAACTTCTAACCAATGTCTGGATCTGTAATTCTTACCCTTTGTTGAGATTCAGATAAAAGAACTGAAATGTGTGTGTGTGTGTATACATTCAGAGCAAGACCTCCATGAGAAACACAAGCTCTATTGCTTGTTGTGTGCGTGTGTTTCTGTGTGTCATTCTGTGACTATAAAAGAACAAAATGGTGTCATATTCAGACCACTTGCACTCTGTGTGTGCATGAGTTGTTTGCTGCTGTGTTTGCTTTGTCGGGAACATTATATGTGTGTATCGGACACATCTTTCATTAGCATTCATAATGATTATGGCAGGTTATTGTGTGCTCATGAGTAGTCATATAACCTCTGCATGTAGAGGATACTTCCATGAAACTAAATGTAATAGCTTTTAGGAACACATCAGTTCTTAGTCAATATTGGCCCAGGCTGTGTAGTTCCTAACTTTAGTACTTTAACTTTATGAGCGAGTGTGAAAGAGGGAGAACAAGAAAGAAAGAGTGAGCATGTTAGAATGTCTCCTGCCTGTCAGTCTAGGAAGAGAGATTTAAGCATACTCATCAGTCCCAAGCAGATCTTACTTTAGTGTGTATGTGTGTGTGAGAAATATTGGCCCATGCAGGCCGTTTAGTTCCCAACATTTGTCGAGCGAGAGTGAAAGAGAGAAAACAAGAAAGAGAGAAAGAGTGAGCATGTTAGTCTCCTACCTTACAGTCTAGCAAGAGAGAGCACACTCATCCCATGCAGATCTTACTTTAGTGTGTGTGTGTGACTGTGTGTGTGTGAGAGAGAGAATTACCATGTTCATCAGTCATTACTAGGTCACACTCTACAGTGTGTAGGAGAGAGGGAGTGAGCAAGCTCATTACCAGGTTTTACTCTTGAGTGTCTGTGTGTGTGTGAGAGAGAGAGAGAGGGAGCAAGCACGCTCATTGGTCACTGCAGGTTCTGCTCTGTGTATGTTAGAGAGAGTAAGCCCGCTCATTGGTCACTACCTGGTTCAGGATGTGCTCTAGGGTGTGTGTAAGTGTGTGTGTGAGTGAGTGAGTGAGAGAGAGTGAAAGTCCCTACCAGGTTATGATCTAGTGTGAGTGTGTCTGAGAGGGAGAGGGAATAAACTTGCTCACTGGTCACTGCCAGGTTCTGCTCTAGAGAGAGAGAGAGTGTGTGTGTGTGTGAGTGAGTGGGAGTCACTACCATGTTGTGCTCCAGAGTGTGGGAAATGCACTCAGGCCCTTGCAGGTCAGAGATTACACACTCTGTTGCTCCAATTAAGCCTGTTAAGATCAGAGCGCTGTTATCAGTCTTCCAGACACAGAGAATTATGACCAGCCCTTTCTACAAATACACACACATGCACCAGCTCATTCAAACATTATAATTACTCTCACACTCTTGCATTTTACCGTGACACTATCTCACGTCACAGTATATCAGCTATTAGAAACACATCCTGAAACACAATACACAAACACAAAACACATACAAAAATGAGTTAGATTAAACTGAAGTTCTAATGACATTTGCCTAAAGAATAGATAGAGATAGATAGATAGATTGCTACAAAGATACATAGATTGAAATGTATTTGTCTAGTAACACAGACATAGATTGACACACAATTAGATTTTGCATGAATTAATAATACCACCAGCAGACTCGTTGATGCTTCAAAACATTTAATAATTTAATACCACAGTCTTCTGAGACAAAAAAATAACAAGAGAAGAATGATAGAACAAGAGAAAAGAATGGCAGAACAGAGAAAAGAGTGGGTGGAGGAGTGGAGTGCCAGCAGAACAGAGGGAGGGGAACAGGTCACTGTGCTTAGAGACAGGAAGAGAGAGTGAGAGGACGGAGGGAGAAAGAAAGAAGGAGGAAGTGAGAACGAGAGAGAAAGCTGTCTGGCTGCCAAGAGCACACAGGCTTCCCACAGAGCACACCTGTCACCTGCCGCTGCTATGGCGACCAGGCGAGAGAATCAAGAGAACGAAGGACCAGGAACAGAAACAGTGTTGCTTACAAAACTTGTTTTTTTTTTTCTTTACTTTTGTCAACAACACACATTCCATAGTGGTGTGCAAAAGCAAGAGGGGAATATATTGTGTGCCAAGTTTATTGTGAGTGTGCACTTGGTTTTTGGTGCTTGCCAACCTCCATTCGTACATAAATACATAACATGTGCTCCATAATTTGTAACAAAATTCACTTAAAGTTTTTTAGGTCTAATTGGTTGATTTTTTATGTCAAGGCATGACTGTCATGAATGTATATATACAGTATTATGTTCTAAAAGTACATATTAAAATGACTAAGATTACATCCGATCTACTATAACAGAATACAAAATGTACATTACATCCGATCTACTATAACAGAATACAAAATGTACAACATCTTCTTTTCATACTTTGTTAAACCTTTGGGAATGCTTAAGTAGTGATTACATCATTGTTAAGGCCATTGGTTGTTTGTATCACATTTACAAAACACAGATTTGAACTGGGGTCTAATGGTCGGAACAAGCACTTGAAAAAAAGCCTGGTGGCCTGGGATTCGCTCCGTGTCTTTGCTCCAGCTCAATCCCGCAACTCAATAGGCTGCTGAGCCATCCGCTGGAACAGCTGAGCTACTTCACAAACACAGAGTGGATCAGGGCTCACCCGGAACTGAGCGGCAAGGGGAATACAAACAAACAGGTATTACAAGATAAATAGTTTGAGAAAGTCTACACACGAGTGTCGATACTTGAGTGCAAAAGCGGAGGAGATGGTACTCGGGTTGTGGCAGTCACTGTGCCCAGAGCCACTGCACTTGGAGAGTGGATTGTGATTCATCAGCTACAGGTGGCACCACAGAGAAGTAGCGTTCAAAACACACACACACACATGCGCGCGCACAGACACACATGCGCACACACACACACACACACACTCACAAAAACACACATGCACGCGCACACATATAAAATGTTGCTGTGTACACCGACACAAATGTATATCGGCATACTAACATGCTCACTGAAGAATACATTTAGGTTTGTGTGCCACAGACTACATTCAAGATCAAACAGCAAAACAAAACAAGAGGAGAATCTGAAGACATCTTGTGTGCATGTATTACTGTGGGGAAGAACTTCTTCTTTATGGTGTGTTTGTGTGTGTAAAGGTCGGCAGTTACAAAATTTGATGTTCTCAATGACAGATCATTGGTTCAGCTTTGCAAATTTGTAGGAGTGTAAGATCACACATCCTGATGCAGTTATGAGGCAAGTGTGTGTGTGTGTGTGGAGAGAAAGAGCATAATCTGGGTCAATCTGTGGTTCTATCTGCACACGCTCTGTAATTCTCAAAGGATTACCAGAGGCTGTGACAGGATGGTGTGTGTGTGTGTGCGTGCGTGTGTGTGTGCGTGCGTGCGGGGGTGGGATAGGGCAGGGGTTAGACACTATTACACATGGATGCAGCCGGAAACCTAGTCTCTCCTGAGCCGTCTCCATGGCAACAGTCACCAGGACACTGGCATCAGTCTGATCGCATCACAATTAGACCAGAAAACAAAGCCACCGAGTTCACTGCTCTCTGACAGTGACACAAATGCACTAAAACCTTGATCAACGACTGATAGTGTTGGACAGGAATGTTGTGCTTTCCAAATATGAGTGTCTCTTAATATCATTTTCTCTCTTTCCTCAACGTGTGCTTTTGCAGTTCTGTGATATGCCAAAGACGTGTGTGTCTGAGTGTATGTGTGTGTGTGTGTTTAGGGGCATCATAAGATGGGTAGGTGTCCTTAGACTTGGTAGGCTCTGATGTGAAATGACAAGGAATGATGAAATGTTGTTGAAAATGTGTTGAAATGAAAACATCTGTTGGATTGTTTCTATTTATCTATGGGAACAAAAAGCACGGCAAGGTCATATGATAATGATCAGAGAGTGAAAGAACGTGAAAAAGAGAGAGAGAGAAAGAGAGAGAGTTGTATGGGAGGTGTAAGGACTGGTATTTGCCATTTGAGGCAAATGCAGTTTAATGCAATTAAATATTTTATATAGCTGAATTCACGATAAATAAACATAACTAAATAGTATGTCAGAGTGTTTGAAAATTAGTCCTAAGCACACAATACACGAGCATTGTCTCTGTTGAAGGTACTGAGGCACACAGACCAGTTGAAATGATCTGAAACAATAATGAAACGGTGCATGTTTCTCTGTGATTGTGTGTGTGTGTGTGTGTGTGTGTGTCTACACATAAGACTGTATTATATGCTTCAATCTGTGTGTAATACAACAGCAGTTTCCCACAGATGAAAGGACAATGACGGCTGTTTGCATACCGTCCAACCTGTGGACTCCCAGACACCCACCAGAATGGATCCCACAGACATTCCCACACTAGTGCAGCCTTAGTGATGTTTAAACCGTAGGATGTTCACTGTAAACTACAATGACTAACCTCCACATTCCACCGGTCCCAGAGGGAATGGAAGTGACAGCGTTCCACCAGTTCTACCAGGAAGACTCACAACGTTATGCCACAGGTTGCTTACCTAATCACATGCCCATTCTTGTCCTACTCAGATCCGTCTAAAGTTCCTGGTCTTGCTGCTCTAGGCGAAGACAAGGAACAAAGGAGGGGTTTGCTGCTGATGTGCAGACTGTTCGTCCAGCTGCGTAGAGCCAAAGTGATCAGAGAAGAGTGGGAGTCGCACACTCTGATTAAGACACCAAGTCTACAAAATAAAGAGTTTACTAACATACTGACAGTGAGATGGGAGAGTACTATAACATTCTATTAGATGCCCTTCAATGTGGCACCCAGTCACCTATAGCCATAGTATGGTGCAATGGACTTTTTTGGCCCAAAGGTCACCTTGCTCCCAATTAGGCAACTACAAGATCGCCCAACAGTAGTGTAAATAAAATCAAACACAAATTATTGTATTTCCAATTGACGATGGGTGGATTTTTAGCGGGGGTTTATTGGGACTTCTTCGTTCTCTTTTAGAGTACACAGCACCAGTAGGGGCACAGCACACAGCGCCATTCGGACATTGAAACCCATGCAGTGGTTGTTCTTGGTACTACAGTTTTACTGCGCTCCCACAAAATTAATGAAATCTACTTTCATAGGTCTATATTTGAGGAGATCTAATAGGAAAGGCTTTAAGATCGACCTGTCGATCGCGATCGATGGGTTGGTGACCACTGGTCTGGAGTGATCAGCCGATATCATCGTTCATGCACCTGTGTGCAAGAGTGGCTATCACGACTATACCGCATGCCTACTGACAGCTACTACATCCTCTGCTGTACGTTAAATAGCTCACAGTCTGCAATGTGCACCAGGTTAACTGCCATCAGACCATTACCAATGTTATAAACACACACACACACACACACACACACACACACACACACAGGTGTGGATTAGCAGCTACTTAGAAAAGGATTAGAGACAAACAAGTAACATCAGCAGCAGAGACAACAATGCAGCATTCTACAGGAAGCATAGCTATGGGAGCAGCTGACATCATCAAAGTGAGACGGCTTGTGGCTGAGGTAGCCACATTAGCCAGTGGGAGTGTCTGTAAACTAAACTCAGGCTCCACCCACCCAGGAGACAGGCTTATTGCACACCATGCAAAAGCAGAACAAACAAAAACGTTCCGTAACCTAACACTGTTTGTCGACACAGAGCACACACACATACACACACAAACACACACCCATCTAACTCCATGCAGCACTCAGAGAACAGAAAAAGAGAGATGGAAAGAGAAAGAGAGAGAGGGAGAGAGAGAGAGATGGGACAACAAGCTACCTACATGTATATTGGCAGAAACCTGTCATCAATTTTTCTTTAATGGAACTGTTGACAGAGGCCAAGCTCTCTGAGCATATAGGGACTGGGAAGGGCAACACACACACACAAACACACACACACACACACACACACACACACACACACACACACAGGGGGACATGGAAAGTGCTGTGCTTTCCGACACGCCCAACATGGTGCTGCCGGGACGTCCTTCATTACATTTCCACCTCAAAAGGCCTCTGTTGTCACGGTGACCAAACTCAGTGAAAGAAAATATAAAAAGAGCAGGTGATAGAGAGAGAGAGAGAGAAAGATACAAAAGACTTCACAAAGAGGCAGAAAATAAATAACAATTTTAACAAATAGGCATCAAATACAGCATGCTTGCTTGCTTTCTCAACCACACACACACACACACACACACAGGCACACACACATATACACACTCATCCAGGTCTCATCTGTGGGCGTGCGTGTGGTCGTCGGGGGCGACCGTGAGGTTTGTGTGCGGGTGCCCGTGTGCGTTGGCGTTCTCCTGACCCTCGGGCTGGACCGACTGGACCGTCTCCACCAGACTGCCGCTAGGCAGGACCACGTAACGGGCCGCCACGTCCGCACCCTGCTGACGCTCACGCAAACCCTCCTTACTGTGATGGATGCCATAGCCAAAATACACCAACAGGCCTGGGAGAGAGAGATGGAGGGAGAGAGAGGGAGAGAGAGGGAGAGAGGGAGAGAAAGAAAGAGAGAGAGACAGAGAGAGAGAGGGGTGGAGAGAGAGAGAGAGAGAGAGGGGTGAAGAGGAAGAGAGACAGAGAGAGAGAGAGAGAGAGAGAGAGAGAGAGAGAGAGAGAGGGGGGGTGAAGAGGAAGAACGAGAGAGAGAGAGGTTTGTGTTAGATCAATGAAATCTTGTTGCGAGAGACAGAAACATATAACAACAGGTAAATGGGTCAGGTATTTCAGGCTGCTATGATCCATGTAGCCATGCATAACGTGAGTGTGTGTGTGTGTGTGTGTGTGTGTGTGTTGAGGCTTTAGCTTATTTGTTAGACCAATTAAGCATTCCAGATTTTAAATATGTCTTTCAAAGAGAAGAAAATACACGAACAGACACAGTAGCAGTTCTGCATAAACCCTCGGTATTCAAACCTTACTTTAACATTAAGAAACAGACACAGTGGTTGTACTAAACCCTAACTCTCCCCTTTAGGAACATATGCAGTGCTTGTATTTACGTTAGCCCCTAACCCTACAGGAACATATGCAGTGGTTGTATTTAATATTAACCTTAAGGATCAGACACAGTGGTAGCATTTAACCCTTACTATAACCTTTAGTAACAGATTCACTAACCCCACAGATGCTGTATTAACTCTGACCTTAAGGAGCAGATACAGTGGTAGAAATCTAAACCATAACCCACAGATACAACAGTGGTAGTATTAACCACACCATATAGGAACAGATACAGTGGTAGATTTTAACCCTAAGCCCTAATCTGAACCCTTTACTATAATCCTATAACTAACCCAAACATAAAGGCGTATGTTAATGCAAGGCAAGGCAAACAAAATGGACAGTCACAGCCTCGTCTCTATTGTAAACAAAACCCTTAAACTTACATGTGTGTGTGAATGTATGTAAATTTAACAGTGTGTGTGTGTGTGTGTGTGTGTGTGTGTGTATGTGTATGTGCAAATGAATGTGACTGTGTCTGTGTAAGTGTGTGTATGTGTGTATTATGTAAATGTAAGTACGGTAAGTTTGAGTGTGTATGTGTGTGTTTATGTAAATGTAAGTGTGTGTATGTGTGTGTGTGTGTGTGTGTCAGTGTGCGGTCATCATAAACTCCAGCCGGTGTGTTTAAATGGGGCTAAAGTGTTTAAATGGTTTAGTGGTGCTGTGTAGCTGCGAGCCATGTAAGGGGATCATGCCTTGACTGATCCACTTTACACACTCATGACAGAGTGACCAATCAGGTGACCCACTCCCACACCACAGCCAATCAGATGCGCTCAAGAACACAGCCCCCAGAGCCGAACAACGCTGGTCGCAAGAGCAGGGGAAGTCTTGGTGTTTCTTTGGAGGCCATGAGAGTATGAATTTCTCCCAACTAATGGTCCTTATGGAATTTCGCTGGTTAGCAACCACATGTGTTGTAATGTGTCTGTGCACATCAAAAGAATAAATATATCTAAAATATAAAATATTGGATCACAAGTGAACACCTGTGTGAAAAAGCTGTCTTGGTTTGGAGGGGCCTTTAGGCTGGAAACAGAACTCACAACTCTGAACTGTTCCTTCAGAGCTACTAGGCATCCCATATCATTGTAGCTGACTAGACCAATACATAAACTTAAAGGGCCCATAGAATGTCAAACCACATTTACCTTGTTATTGTTGAATTCAGGTAGCTTAAGGCATCCAATGAGCCATAGCAAAACTTCAACCGTCGTCTCCCACCTCGTTACATGTAAATGTCAAGCTAGAAATGGCTGGGCTGAAAAAGGCCAATCTGAAACGAGGTGCTTCTTGACGTGGGCACCGCTAAGATACACCTGCATGGTTAAACCAAAGATCGTTTGGAAACGTCTCTGGTCCATGTTACATGTTGCTTTATGAATTTGCCGGGGTAGGCGGGAATTAAGGAATATTTTCGTACTAACCCTTTTAAATGAGCCTGTAAACAAGGTGCTAGCAGTGCTCCTGGGTCGCTATTGCATACGCTATTATTGAGGCTCAAAAAACAATTTCTGATGGTCAAAAAATGTGTTCTATGGATCCTTTAAGCAATTGTACACAAGAGGGAATGAGGTTGTTTGTGGATATCGCTCACGAGTGTAGCCATAAAGTCAAAGGCTGAGGCAGGCAACGGGTTGATCACTGGCTACTTTGGGTGGAAAACGCAGAGTGATTATTCAATGTCATTCAAGAGTCACCCATGGAAATATCCTCACTCCTAGTGACGCATAGAATGCGTCTTAACCAATCAGAAATTTAAGCGCTATATATATAAATTGCATATAGCAATAGCAGGATATAGAGCAGTATAACTTATTCATGTCAGTGTGATGGGTAAAGTGTCCTCATTGTTTCATTTGTTTGTTTTGTCATTGTTGACTGTGCTTCAGTAGGAGTTCAAACGGACATACCGGTGACAAAATAACAGGACAGACAAGTCCCCCTTCCTCCCCAGCACTACATGTTGGTGTGATTGGTAAAAGCATCCTCATTATAGCATCAGCCGAACTTAAAAAAACATGTTGATTTGTTTGTTTGTTTATTTGTTTTTCTGAGACTGTGCTTCAATAGAAATTCAAAATGACACATGACAGACAAACCCCTTCATCCCCAACTCTTCATTTTCTGTGTGTATGAATAGCAACTGCAGGGCCTCTGATTCTTCCCCAATGGAAGATCAGCTACTGTATCACATTCTATAAATAGTTGATCGGACTTAGAGCAGCACATACTCAAAGAAATCATGGCAGAGGAGGAAAATGAATTCTACACACACACACTCACACACACACATTGATTATATTGGGTTGTGAGATGACTAATGCTGATTAAACGTCATGTCAGAACAAAACAGCCAAATTGAGATAACCTTTTTTTCTGTCGCATGCACACACTCTCAAACACACACACACACACCGACACACACACCGACACACAAACACACACAGATAAAGCTGTCAGTAACTACATAACAATCAGCCACCATTCAAACACAAAACACACAGTCCTTTGCCTTTCATGAATATCACTGAGTAGCATCAAATCCTATCACTACAGATCTTCACCCACCCAGAACCACAACCAAAGCCACAGCCTAGGAACCACTCAAAGATATAGCCTAGAAAGGAACCACAACCACTAACAGATGTAGCTTAGGAAGGAAATACAACCATTCAAGGTTGTAAGCTATGAAGCCTTTGGATGATGCAGGAAAGATGCAGCCTAGGAAGGAACCACTCAAAGATGTAGCCTTGGAAGGAACCA
>JAGFZM010000265.1:0-15023 GCA_017657215.1 Limnothrissa miodon | reverse complement strand
GCATGTTAGAGCAACAAAAACTAAAATTCTCCCACATCCACCCTTTTGTCCCGACACTTGTTTCTGGCCTTGGTCCGAGCCTTGAAAGCTGCAGCGTTGTACAGATGCTAAAGAACAAACCATAAATAAATAAATGACACACACACACAGTCAATTGTTTCCAAGTCAGTGCATAAAAATTAGCACTCATCTTACCCGTTCCAGTCGAGAGGTCTTCATTGCTTTAAGTGTGGCGGAATCAATCAGTATAGGTGGTCCCAGCTGAAACACGTCTCTGATGAACTCGTTACTCTGAAAAACCAACCCAAAAAGGAGTGAGGACCTTCTAGCGTCTAGACGATGATTGTGCTGCAACTCTCCCCATATATTATATGGAAAGGAAGTGTAAACATGCTACACAAACCTGCAGGTGGTAGTTCATCCCAGAACCCACAAACTCCCGGAAGGCGTCATAGGTCCTCTTCCTCACCCAGCTATCGATGGTCATACGCTCAGTGCCAAAGCGAATCGTCTCAGATGTGAAATCTCCCTCCTAGCAACAGACGCACACAAATAAAAATATATGACATTTGCACAGTCCCAAAAAAAAAAAAAAAACCTGAACCAGAGCTAAAGGACACCCTCAGCAGCTTGGGAGTCACCTAATTAAAAGCCTTAATTAACATCGCCACCACCTCCTACATTGCGCCGAGAGAAAAAAAAAAAAGGCCCGGCGAACTGTTTGACTTCTACTAATCTCCCTCCTCTTTAACAGTCTCAGCAGAGCAAGGAAATAAATGAAGAGAATAAATTGCCCAAGAACACCATGGCTGCCAGCCAGCCCGCCTTTGTGGGCACACACAGGGGAAGAAGGGGTAGAGAAAACGCACCACCGAGACGTTCAAGAGACGGCCAGACACTGGCGGATCAGTCACAAGCTGCTCACAAAGCTGTCGCATCCTAAGCTCGCCCACATCTGGACGGCCGACGCATTCTTTTACGCAAAGTGACTCAGACGGTAATTAAGGCTGCACTATTATTCTGCACTTTGGTTGCCCGAGAGACTGTACGTCGTGACCGACATTCAAGGTCCATCTGCGCAACGATGCGTTTACGTCGCCACTGGTCCGCTCACTTATACTCCCATCTGTGGTTGCATAACTTTTACAGCTTCTTTTACACTTATAAAGCACTTGATGCTGAAGTGTGGGGGTATGATACTGAATTTCAATGAGGGGACAGAATTTCTTCAAACCTTCCTGGAAAGAGGTATCGGCTGAGGTATAAAACCCCCCTTGTTAAAAAAAAAAAAAAAAAAAAAGCTCAACTCGCGTGCACCGTGTTCACACATTGCCCCCATGACACACAAGCTAAACTCATAATGACCACCAATCGCCTATAGAAAACTTAATGTCATACAGAAGGGCCATCCTAAAACCCCCAAATTTATTTCGAGTCTCACACTATCCAACTTCTTGCCATGGCTAACCAACTCTAGTTCAACAATGCTGCTGCAGCTACCACTTCGCATTTAACTCAAAATGGTTGGTGCAATGAAAATGTTTGCATAATTCAAAAAAAAAAACACACACACCACACACACACACACACACACACACACACACACACAACTATTTCATTCCCCCCTCACCTCCACAGCCCTGAGGACATCCCTGAAGACCGACCGCTGCTTCCTCTTGTCATTCTTGGCCCGGTGCTTGTTGCCGTCTGTGGCTAAAGCGCTCAGCTTTTCACAAAGGCTTTCCCAGTCCTCACAGTCAAAGTCCTGCAACGACACGCACACAGGAAGTCATTACTCACCTTAGAGCAAAAAAAAAAAAAGTAATTAAATCAGGACTAATCCAACCTAAGCCAGTAAATAAAGCTGGAAAAAGGTGGTGGCGCCATTGTTAAGGGCTCATTGAGTGAATGTTTGAATGCACAGAAAAACAGCAGAAAGTCAACTTAAGAAAGCCCTTCATATTAAGCCTTACATTTTTAAGGAAGAAATGTGTTTAATCTGTTCCAAATTCTTGCATTATATGCTGTGCATCAAAGGCCAACAGGTGGGCAATTTCTGTCTGACCTCAGAATCCTAAGCACAATAGCAATTTACTTCCCAAGAGGGGGGGGGGGGCACTTACAGGCTCGATATCTCTGGCCAGCTCAAATAGCAGAGCAATGGTCTCTCCTGCAGCGATCCTCATGTTCACATCTTCACTCTCCAGCAACCCAGGGAGCTTGGACAGATGCCTGCGAGAGAGCACATCACAGATTACACCAATTACTTGCCTACACAGTTCAATATTTTATCACACACACACACCATCTCCCTACCACACACATTTTTAGTATTTATGTAAATACTGAAATATATAAATATTTCTGAATAACTAATCCAAGAACAAAGGGAGTTCAAAGGGAATTTTATCAGGATTCACCGGACTCAGGGAATGTTCCCGGAAAATCTGGGCACTTTGGCATCCCTACCCCACTGCTTCTCCAAGAAGTGCTGCTGTGCTACCTGGT
Source organism: Limnothrissa miodon (assembly GCA_017657215.1). Taxonomy (NCBI): domain Eukaryota; kingdom Metazoa; phylum Chordata; class Actinopteri; order Clupeiformes; family Clupeidae; genus Limnothrissa; species Limnothrissa miodon. Next base: position 12,515 of record JAGFZM010000265.1, on the reverse strand, counting down.
GTGTGACTCACTTGTGCAGGATGTTGCGGATGTGGCTGCCACTGCAGATGGTGAGCAGTAGGGCCCAGGAGAGCAGCGCATTGGTGTGGAGCTGCGACGTCTGCGGGCTGAGAGAGGGCCGGCTGCCGTCTGCCCGCGGGTATGATCGGGTGAACAAGCCCTCAAAGAGCTCCATGGTGCCACACACGTCCTAAAGTGAGACACACACACACACACTTTAAAAATCAGGCTGGTGTTTGGTTGTCTGCAAAGCCTTGAATTATGGAAAAGTACACAAGAAATAAATAGTGTTGTGTGAACAGACCACAACCAACTTCTCACACACACGGGACTGAAAGAACAGTCCCCCTAGGCAAAAAATAGATACAAAACTGTGCTCTTGGAAAATTCCATTCTTACCAAGATATCATCTTCTGCCACTAGTGTACACAAGCCCAAACTGGTTGCACACTGCAAAACATAACATAATGACTCATGAACTGACTCATTCAGCCTTGGGAACTTGGGAAATTACTAAAACTACAGACACATCACAATTATAACTTGTTGAAAGCGATGAAACATTAAACTGACACATTAAAACAGTAACATTAATATTAAGCCATTATAAACATGAAATTATGATGCATGTTTTCCTTTCAACTAAGTAATAACTATTTTATTCATTAGTATTATTCATAAGCCCCTTAAAGAGACCAATCCATTCTGAATAAAAGTATCTGCTAGCGGAGCTCACCGCCTGTCGGGCCTGAATGTTAGCCGAGGAGTCAGAGAGCACGGTCTTAAAGATGGGCTTGAGGGTCTTGAACACCTCCTCGCTCTCGATGCCCGAACCCAGCTGGATGCACAGTAGGCAGGCCAGCGAGGCAGCCGCCCGCTGCTCCTCTCCCTTGCCTGGGAACAAGAAGCCAGAGAGAAGGGCAGATGAACCAGAGAGCAACACCTACCCTTAACCAAGACACCATGGACACACAAAACCAACTCCAGATAATATCACAGCGTTAAAAAAAGGGCTCTTGAGGACTGCTTATGCAAACAGCAACCACATTAATAACACCAATACTAGAAGTCTCACCAAGACCTGCACATCAGTGGTGTTAGTCCACACACTCTCCCCCGCCCGCCCCTTTTGTGCATGTTAGGCAAGATAGATTCTTTGTACAAATGTCTATGAAATCCACCAATCCCCATGTTAATTCTGTAACAAACAAAGCACTAATACTCTTAGACAAAAAGAAAGTGAGAATGCCCAAGACTGAAAGGGGTTTAGGGCTGTGAGGACAGCTTGGGTTTAGTAGCAGACAGTAGCTGTAGACAGATGGTGCCAGTCAAAAGCTCACCTTTCTTCAAGCTGCGCTCAATGCTGTCGGTGATGGTCATCCTCTGCTCCAAAATGAACTCGTACAAGATCTTGTTGGCCATTGCAGTCTTCAAACTATCCAGCGCCCCTTGCCTGGTCTTTGCACTATGGGAATAAAATTAAGAATGAGAATATGAAAATTGCTGAATGAAACAGGTCGTCGCTCTCATCAGTATTCATCATATACAGCATATAGTATCATATTATAATAGTAAGGTGCAACTGCCTTTCTGGCAACACTTCATTTCTTTTCCCCTTCTTCCAGGAAGAGGCAAATTCCCCCACCCATGCAGGGAACTTCTCCAAGCAGCATGTCAGCTCACCTCTTGTCCACAGTACTGTCGATGAAAACCTTCAACTTGAACTGGAAGTCTTCCTGGGCAGAGTCTTCCCCAGATTCCCCCGCTATAGGGACCAGCCAAACATTACAACTAGTTCATTATACAGTATTAAACTTTACAATATTATAACTCTGACGACTACTCATGACCGTCTTCATTGTTAGACATTTACCACAAACTATAACATTCCTCTATATTATAATTAGGGCTGTGCGATTTTGCCAAAAATCAAAATTGCGATTTTTTTCAACCAATATTGCGATATTTAACAATAAAAACCACAAGTACCAAATATGTCCCATTAATATACATATTTGTACACAATGTCCAATTAAAAATAGAAAATGAACTATTCTTATTAATCAGCATATTCTCTGCGATTTCAGAATTGCGATTATATTGCAAATGCGATTAATTGTCCAGCCCTAGTTATAATACAGAATAGTTAGATCTCATTTATGCAGTTCAGCATGCAACTGCAGGGGAGTATAAATGCATTTCTATTACATTATACCAACTGAAGAGTACATTTAAACTGCGTCCCTTAACTAGCACCAATGTTGAAAAGCAAAACAAACACTGAGGCATTACACATAGTTCCATGGAAGGGCGTGACATAAAGCAAAGTCTGACTTGCTCTGCTACCAACTGTTTTAGATATTAACAGCCGTCTCACTCAAGCCTGCTTAAGCACGCTCTTTCCCCCAGTACACACACAGACGCACGCGCGCACACACACACACACACACACACACACACCTTCTTCTGCAACGCTGACTGAGTCACTGAAACTGCTACAGTGACTGAGCGTCTCGATGGAGGCATCCTCGTCGCTGAAAGGCTGCCCAGCGCCATGTTGGCCCCCTATCAAAACAAAACAGTCTGTCAAACCTTGAAACAGAAATCAATCAGAAAGCCACATAATAGAGAAATGTCACACTGCTATTATCTGAGACTAAAACACTGCGCAAAGTAAATTCAGAAATGGAGATAATATTTAATAAAAATAGTATTGTGTAACTAACACAACTATGGGTTTAGGAGCCAGTCCAACGCCTGTATTTCATCTGTTCTCCATACAAAATGATTAAGTTCCAAAGGATGGGTCTGCCAATAGCACGACTGGAGTACAAGGACACAATGACACCTAGTTGACCAAACACACCTACTAACATAACACCGCCCCCCCCCCCCCCCCCCCCCCCCCCAACCATGTCCTCACACGCCCCAGTACAGAGGCCGGTTGCGTCCTTTTAAATGACACTCCAATCACTTCTGTGTAACGTGAATTGTAGATAGTCATCAGGACGCTCACGTGGCAATCCAATGATACTGCCAACTCTAAACCTGATGCGTGGCATGGGACCCATTTCAGCCCAAAGATAACGTGAAAAGATCAAGATAAGCTACACTGTATACGGACATCTGAAATGTTTGCCTTCTTTGTGTCAAAAAGGCACGCGGACAATTCTCGCGACAGGTGTCAAGCTGAAGTGGCTCAATGCGTGCTCGTGCTCTTATGTAAGCATTGTGTGTGGTCACCATCTAGCCGCCACTACGCATTAGACTACCTTAATACACGAGTAACGATCTAAATGTTTCGCCAAGAAAACAAAACCTTTATTATGCATTATTAGCAAAACAGACGACCACGACGACGTACTTTAATAACATTACATTGTCAATCGTGACAATTTGGTAGCTAGCTTGCTAGCATAACTTGGCTAACCCAGGCTGCGCGTAAACGAAGATGAGCATGGTTTGTAATGAAAAACTCGTGGCATTACTTCATTGCGACAATCATTTTTGAAAGCAAAAAGTGTCGACATCCGTTGACAGTACCTAAAGCTGATAGTTTAACGTTAAAACCCTCACTTACTATTAGTCACACCGATTTAAAAAAAAAAAAGTATTTTGTTCGCTGCAAGCTTGTGGGTACCTAGGCCAAAAACAAGCTAGTATCCTGCTAGCTAGTTTCGGTGCGGTTACAAAAGGAGAATCTGTACGTATTGTAGTCTTTTATAATGTGACATCCATCAACACACACGGAGAGCCATACGACAAAGAACTACAAATCCTATGATCGCTCCACTGAAATCCACAGGCCAAAACAACCGGTCATTACTGGAATGGTAAACTCCCTTACCTCTATTGCTCTTCTTCTTGGATCTCGGCATTTCCGTGCTAATTTCAAGCCTTAATAACAAAAATCAGCCAATACACGACCAGTTTTTACTATGATGTCTTCTAAAATAGACTTCTTCAAGCGGCACAGCGGACAAAAAGGTGTTGAGAGCGATTCCGGTAAAAGACTTGGAACGAAGACGATACATTTTCCCTCTAAAAACTCTGGCTGCGACTGATGCTTGCCGCTAAAGGCTTTTATACAGTCGACGTGTCACGTGGGGGAAAGGGTGGGAGCTTGTCGTGATCCCACCAATCGTTTCGAAGAAGTTACGTGACGTGCCCATGTTTGGGTCTGATGCAATGTGATTGGAATGCATCCACACATGGATGGGTCGTCTCAGGTGTCACGTCCACATGTAGCCGGGCAGATTTACACTTTTTCCCTGGTTCATGGACCCCACTGACAGAAAGCGTACACCTTAATACTTGACCACGTTTCTTATTATTATTCTCATATGTGAAAGGTCGTTGACAGGTCAGTACAGCATATAATTCTGTCCCACATAGCCTACTTAGGGCTAATGGGAAATTGAATTTTCACCCAACTTTGTGGTCTTTGTGAAATGCCTATTTACTTTTTGACTGGACAGAACTGATAGCATAGTTGAGCTGAACGTCGCTGGCTGAACATGCTGAGCTAACATTTCTTGTGCAAAATTGTTTCTTATCTTATGCTCAGTGAACACTTACATAACATTTGAAACTTTTTGGTGGCATTTGCCAAGGTTACTTTCACCAAGGTTACTTTCTCCCTCATCCAAAAGAAATTGAATCAACGTGATCACTCTCAAGAGAGAGTGAATCTCAGATTATTATTAAGGTAGATATAAGGGCTATTCCTAGGCCTATGTAAAGAAGTGGGCGTTGTCACTAGATAATGGTGTTTGATTCCTTGAGCCAATGTATTTTTTATGTTGCTTCTATTGTTGTGGTTTTCACCTCAGGGCCTAATAGGGACTAATTAAATAAAGCATTGAAGAACTTTGCACATCTCATTACCCATTTGAAGTCCTCATATTTTTTATTTGTTTTGGAGTGTGCAACTGGAAATATTTCCATGGACAATGCCCTTGGTGCTAGCATTCCAAGGTTTCTTTGGTTCTTTAATTGGTGAATGAGACATCAAATTCTCTGGTTATTTTTCTAACAGACCACATTTAGTGACCTTGAACAACTGGTTGGTTTGGTCGATTGATTGATTCACACAATTTTCCTCCCTTAATTTCCCAAAAATCTAGCTTAACATCTTCATTTTGCTTTGGAGTAAATGTGCATGTGATATAGAGTATTGATTGGATTGTCACTTTGTTGTCCTGTTAAGGAATGTTCATTGTTCTGGATTGATCCTATCCCTGGAGGGAGCACAGCATTTAGAAATGCATTGTTCTGTTGTCTCAAACTCTGCCCTGGCAGTAGAGATATTGATTGTAACATATTTGCAACATGCTTCGTGTTTGTTTTCCCTGTATGCTTTTGTAAAATAAAAGACATTAAACTGCTTATAAACACATTGTAACAACCTCACTCTATACAAAACATGAAATCCAGCCCTGACACTTGGTCAGTCAATATTTTGTCAGTTGTTGTCTTGTATGAGCAGTTTTGCTTCTACGGTTGGAAGTTTCATACAGCTATAACCTATCACTCTTCACCTGACCTTTGCAAATGTATTAGGATTATCTTGGTTAATCATTCTCAATATTCCCTCAGCTAGTTAGACTGTATCAGTCTCCATGTGACCTCTTCAAGGTATCCAGATGGTCAAACCATCCAGATGGTGCAAAACCTTGCACATACTACAAACAGCTATTGCAAGCTCTGATAAATACTCTTAAAGGTGCCCTAAGAGATTCTGCAGGATTTTAGTGTGATTTCAGGCTCTGCACCAAAACATATCAAACCACAGCCAACCAATCAGCAACAATATTGTTAGGGAGAGGGGTGTGGGTAAATGCGCATTCCGAACCATCTTCTTGCTGATTGGTTGGCCGTGACGTGTTATGCTTTGGTGCACAGCTTGGGAATATGGTGTTTGTTTGGATTGCAGGCCCTGTGCCATGTATTCATAAATTTTTAGCCATCATAGATGTGGTCATGTGTTCACTTAGTATATTTCACCACATATGAAGCAACAAATGATTGATCTAGTGCCCCATGAAACTTCGCAAGTCATTGTATTGCATTCTTTTCTGTGCCAAGAACTACCTGGAATAGAACACTTTTGACACATAGGAGTTCAACCAGAGATATTACAAAAAATGTGCAGAACTTAACAGTGTACTTTGGCTTTATCTTAGTAAAAAAATTCAATTTCCTATAAGCTGGGGCAGGCATTTTCAGGGGCCTGTTGCTGTTTGTGAAAAATAAGATCAAGTGCTGGTCCATGATGGATTAAATCAATAATTTTCATGTATTATGTTTTTCACGGAGAGTGTGGGTATACCCTCTCTATAGAGAGACATCTTATTTTATGGTTAGCACTAACTAAACTGATTGGACACAACATATTGTGGCTAAGCAACACTGAGTGTTGCATTCACCTCAGAATTCCCTTGGTCTTCTCTGTAGTTGCTAGGTTCTAAAGGTTTGTAAATCGTTGCAATATTGAGTGCCCCCACACTCAAAAATATTTTTATCAGCCACTTAATCATTCAAGAACACATAACCTGTACCCCAAGGAAATGCACTCTCACCTCTAAACAGTGCACCACCCAACCCATTACATGGTAGCCTACTTACATCCTATATTCAACACTAGGTATATCTGCGCCTGAACAGGGCAGTTCGCTAATGTAATTTGTGCAATTTTACTACATGTTTTACATTATATTCACTGTATGACAAATAAACTCCTTGATCCATGAGACAGTGCCAATATTGTCACAGTGGAAGCTACTCAGAAAATGTAGTTAACTAAGCTACTAGTTAACTAGTAGTTAACTAAGCTACCAATTACTCCACATCAGATGAAACTTCACTACACCGAAGCACCTGAAGACCAGCTAAGTTACAAAAAAAATGACAGAAGTAGTTTAACTACATGTGAATTACTTTTTAATGTACAAAAAGGCCTAACTGGCCTATAATAATAAATGATCCGAGCTTCTTCTAAAACTGATTAAACTAACAGCACTCTCAATAGCCATGCAATAGTCACTTGTATACTACTGATATACCGTATGAGTGTTTACTGTGTCCATTCGTAAGGCACCACTGAGGCATCAAATCCATCACATTATTGCAAGGAACTGATCCTCCATGTACAGCCTAGACGATTTGCTGCAGAACTGATGCTCTGAAAATGTAGCTTTAGCTACCACAAAAATATCAGATTCAGAATATAGCTTCACTACAGACATGCTACTCAAAAATGAAGTTTAACTAGTAGCTTCGCTACTTGTAGCTAAGCTAATGCCCAACACTGGACAGTGCAGATTCACTCACTTAATGAGAGGTATTACATAGATTTTCTTCAGTGCTCATTTTCAGACATTGGATTAGATAGTAGTGGATAGTGGGTTATATAGAGTGTCATTCATATTGTATGCTACCAATCAAATGACTAGCCACAAAAGTTAAATAAAGAAGGACTTCATTACTGCCAGTGGGGGCAAAAAAAAATCAAAATCAGTGAGTTTTCTGTATAAGCTATACATTTTGGATTCTGTCAACAAATTTTGCAAGATGCAGCACAATACCTCTGGAAAACGCTAGATTATGGTTAGATTTAGACATTTTGGTGAGGATCCATCTAATCTTTTTTTTCCAATTCCTCCTCCAGTCTGTTGACTGTGTGCATTTGTGTGTGGGATCCCTGGTGTAAAAAATGATTTCACTCGTAAATACACCAAGACCTTGTGTCTGATTTATACGAAAGCTCAGTTCCACCAACACTGTGTGTGTGTACGTGTGTGTATGTGTGTGTGCCTGTACAAGAAAAAAATGTAGCCAGAACATTTTGAGCAGATTGTTCAAATGAACAGCTTTTTTTAGTCACAACATTTGAGCAAGGGTGTGTGTGTGTGTGTGTGCGTGTAATGTAAAATAAAGTTACCATAATGTTGTTGTGTAACAATACAGTCCCATTTCACACAAATATTCTGACTGAAGTGCCTCAGTCTGATCATGCTTTTCTCCCCACTTTGGTTAGCTAGGCACAAACTAAACAAATAGATCTTCAAATCTCGTTCTGGTGCACACTACATTGCTCAGATCTGAAATGAGATTGCCAATCAATTTGGGAATACTTAAATTTGCATACTGGTACGCAGTGAATTTAAATCTAAGTCGGCATATGTATTGGTATTAATTGCTAAAGCCTTGCCAAATAATTTTGAACAACAAAAGCATTTTTAATATAAATGATAAGTCACATCAATAACAACACCTCAGTCGCTGGGATTTTCAGACCAAAGCTGAGAGAGATTGACTCTGTATATATTAGATAGTATGATGTTGTCATAAATAGAATTATTAATTTGACAAAGACTAATGTAGCAAGTAATGTAGTTGAAAAAAGCATGTGTAAGTAGATGTATTGTCATACGTTTAATCAAAGGGAAATGTTCACAGAGGCCTCTACTATATAGAAGTATTTAGTCTCTATCAAATAAACAATCATGTTTAAAGAATTGCATCCTCACTTTTTATTCATATAAAGATATCATTTGTCTCTCTCTCCAAGAACTGTTATGTTTAGTATTAGACCAAAAACCAGCAGCAGCCTATTCAGTATTCACAAATATACTCTATGGAATGGACTTATGGCGATACTGGGCTATGCAACATTGAATTATCTAAGCATCTGTAAGAATGAATCTGTAATGAACATTTCTTTTTTATTTTTTAATGCCAATTGTCTATTGGGAAAACTCTTTAACACTCTGAGTGCAGACTATGTGTAATGGATTATTCCTGCTGTGCTGCTGAGTTCAAATAGTCAACAGCCAAGGGAAATAAATAACCAAGTTGGATTCATGAATATGCCATTGCTAAACACAGAACTCTAATGTGAAAACATGAGAAAAAAACAACAACTCACTAGTGCCATCTTTAAAAGACATCAGCTTCAAATTATACAAAGTCTTACTTCATTATTTCAGTTCTTACATACGTCTATGTATCCTGGCAGTTACAAAAGTTCTATTTACATTTTATATATTAAATGTATAAAATATGAAGCTTAATGTTATTTATATTTTTTCTGCATTTACAAGTCAGGCCTCCTCCACCACATTATCTGCTTTAACCTCTCCACCAAAGCAAACACTTTTATTCTACTGTTTAGTGGAGTGAGCTGCTCTTGATGACACTCAACACTAGAGGGAGCCCTTCAGTAAAATTCCATCTGATTGATCAGATGGCTCAGCCACCTGCGGCACGCACACTCAAACACACACGCAAAGCTTTGTCAGCCATGCAAAGCTGATGAGGGTGTTTCACCCTGTGAAGGAATTTCCTGAGCTTATTCAAGCAGTACGGCACATTTTAATTAGACAGTTGTGTACGGAAGAAAATAAAAGCTGCCGATTGCAAATGCCCAACACGCTATCTCCACTTAAGCATGTGCACAAACACCCCTACTACCTCAAATACACATAAATATTTTACTTTTCACATTTACTCTCAGTTTCCTTCAATTTTTTCACTCAAATCAATCTACAAAGAATGCATGTCACACCAACAAAGCAGTCACAAGGCACTTCCTCACAGTGTAGAAAATCACAAGACATTTCATCACATCACACACATCCCACAGACATCCTTATGCTCACAGTTTACATCGCAAATAGACATATTCACACACACACACACACACACACACCAACAACAACATACCCATACATGTCAGGCTTTCCACCTGAGTTAGCAGCTCTGGACAGCTGACCATCTAACATCCTGCTGAGATGCGGAATGTGTGTGTGTGTGTGTGTGTGTGTGTGTGAAAGAGTCAAAGAGAGAGACGAGGAAAATTATGCTCAGTTGGTTTTAATGCTATCTTTGTGAACACTGTCTGTGTGTGTGTGTGTGTGTGTGTTTGGGGTGTGGGTGAAGTGCTCTCAGTGTGCCAGTCACGTCAGAGTTAAGCCCACGCCAGGGTGCCAACCCCTCACCCACCATGTGCCCACTGAATACAGACGACGGAACATAAAACAGGCGTTTTATGTTCAACATAGATGCTGCTTGCTTGTGTGTGTGTGTGTGTGTGTGTGTGCTTGTGTAATGAGTAGTCAAGCAGGGGATGAATTTTCATGTGTGTTTGAATGTGCCTATGTTCAATAATTCACGGGACAACCCCCTTCCCCCACCCCACCCTCCTGCACTGCACACACACGTCTCTCTCTGTCTCTCTCTCTCTCACTCTCTCTCTCTCTCTCACACACACACACTTCTGATCTTTTTTTATTTCAGCAGAGGATAGAAAACCCATACCTCTGAAATGATTTATCCGCAAAACTTTTACGTTGAACAGGGCAGACTGGAGAGGAGTTAGTGTGGGCTCTGAAAAAACAAGGTTTATTTGATTCACTTTATTTTATGTTTTAAATGCTATTTTATCAGTCATGAGATCTACCTTTGGGTTACTTGTCTCAACATCAACAATGAGGTCGCCCTCCTGATGCAGGTTGACCAATCGTGAGCTTCCACTAGTTTTCTGGACCAATCAGGATGTGTTCTGTGCTCAGTGGGAGATTAAAGGTGACACCTCTGATGCCGGTGGGGCTTTTGCAACCCCCCCTCTCTCTTCACACACACACACACACACACACACACACACACTCACACACACACACACTCACACACTTCTGTGGGACTCCTGACAGGCGTTCTAATTGATGGAGAAAGAGAGGTTTGATCCGGAGGCCTAACCTTACACTCCCCTTTCATCCTGCTTTGAAGCAGCGTGAGTCTGTGTGTGTGTGTGTGTGTATATATATATATAAAAGAAAGAAAGAGAGAGAGAGAGAGAGAGAGAGAGAGAGAGGTAGGCAGGGGCAGAGCAATGTGTCTCTGTGGGCCATTTACATAGACAAATCGTTGACACAGGAGTCTGAAGATCCCCTTGGTCATTATTGCTTACCCAGGGCATTGAACAGTGTCAAGACTGTATATATCAGCAGAGAAGAGATTTGCTTGTGTGTGTGTGTGTCTGTATGTGTGTGCAGCTAATGTGCAGGTGTGTGTTTGCAGGTGTTTGTGTGTGTGTGTGTGTGTGTGTGTGACAAAAGGGGAATTGGGAAAAGAGTGGGCTACAAGTAGATATATTAGTATGCATTAAATCATGGTATATATTTGTCAGCTGCTCCCAATGTATTTACCTTGCTGGTGTGTAGGCTGTCTGAGGAAGCTGTGACATGCACCAGAGCTTTTAAAAACATTTGCTTCATGATCACACAAGGGTAATAGTCTACACCTGCACACGTTTTTGTTTTTCTATTTAATAGTTGTGTGTGACTGTCTGTGTGCGTGTGTGTGACAGAGAAAGAGATTTTATATTAAGATCCATTGCCTGAGTCTGCATTGATTATATCATGTTAAGCTATATCATGCTATTCTTCTGTGTGTGTGTGTGTGTGTCTTTCCGCATCTTCTATTTCCCGTCTTCCTCTTTTCCGGAGGTGGGAAACAGCTCCTAAAGTCTCACTTGAATACCAGGACATCTCCTCCATCTCTTTATGCTCTCGAAGAGACTGCACACTGGGCAGCTCCCCATTTCATTTCCAATACTTAGTGGATCAATTCAATTCATTTCAGGTCATTCATTCATTCATTCATTCATTCATTCATTCATTCATTCATCTCCATGTTAAAAGCCATCTGATAAACCTTTTTTTACTCGTCCTCTATCTAGACTGTGCAGAACACCATTATTATTTTTTATTTATTTATGTATTTAGTTTTATTTCTATTCTTTCATTATATTGTGATTGCGTTGTGTTTGTGTTGTTTTGATTTTTAATCCATCATAACTTGATGAGATCATAATGTTTATTGTTTTCTAGTCCACTTCCACTCTTTCCAAATATTCTCTGCCGAATGTTTGTTTAAAAATAAAGTGTTCCATGCACCACTCAAAAGCAGATGATTGAAAATGGACCATAATCACACACTACAGCTCAGCATGATCTGTTGAGATCCATCATAATAAAATATTGTCATGGCCAACCGTCACTAGAGTGCACAATGACCCATATTTGAATCGGATTACAAAATTGCGTGTTCCAAAATTGCTTTCTTGGCGCATGTAGCAAGTGGATTTTAAATACACCTTAGCATCTTTTTAAACACAGCCCTGGGATCCCCTCGCAGAGCATACGAATAACACCTCCTGGCATAGTCCTAATGTCCTCCTAAACAGTATGCCCTGAACCCTCAAACACTGGCATGAGTCAACCGCACGTGAATCATGATTCAGAGAACACCAAATGATATGTGCGGGGGAAAGAGAATGCATTTCCTATGATTGCCCCCGAGTTTAATAGCGTTCAGTCTACTACAGGTCTTGTAAAAAGGTGTAGCAATCTCAAACGCAGAACAGTGGCCTTATGATTTTAATCATTTTGTCAAGAGTCGAGGGCTGAACTATGTCAGTCTGAGGGTTCATATCTTAGGGCTTATGGAGGGAC
>JAGFZM010000264.1:428759-431259 GCA_017657215.1 Limnothrissa miodon | reverse complement strand
ACAGCAGTGTCCGCAAGACCTCAGCTCTCTTCTTTTTTTTCCTTTCTTCTTTTTTGCTCATCCCTCTGTTTTTCATTATCTTACCAGTGCTGCTGTAAGCTGCTGGTGTGTTTCAAGGTGCTGGTGTTTGTGTTTGTGTAGAGCAGTGAGAGCACTGGTGTCTGGACCCTGAGCATAAGGTAGTGATATGAAGCCTGGGCTTGTTAAATATTCATGGCGGCCGGGACCAGAACACCCAAGATTAACGTCCCCGGTGCGCGTTATGAATTTTCATTTCAAATAAGTGTGATTAATCTGAGCCATTAGGCATAGTGATGTGACACGTCTCTCTCTTCCACTTGTTCTCTCTCTCTTTTAGAAAAAAAGCACTACCCATGGAAGTCTCTAGCCATGGCATCAAGTGACACTTGAAAAAAAAAAAACACAAACAACATTAAAGACTCCAAGATCCAAGGCAACCACACGTACAAGAACCAGGACGACATGCTTTACTGACTGAAGGAAATCTACTTAATGTCAGTATTAAGAGAAAACCCATGGCAAAAATGAAACGAGTCTCTTTTGCAACCTGCAGCGACAAAAAAAAAAAAAAGCCAAAGCCATAGCGATGATTACTGCTCAGCGGTTACAGTACGGGGTGGTGCGCTGAGTAAGCAGTAAAAGAGGGGCCTTCCTTTGTGTTTCTCATTGTACATTAAAAAAGCATGGAAATGAGCTCAGAGGAACAGACTTATTAGGGGATTTCTATTAACATCAAAAAAGGGAACTTAAAACATTATTTGTTTAATCTCCCCACACCCCTCCATCATGTAGAAAGAGGGGAGATTTAAGGGACTGGAGGCGCTTGTGTTGTAATCCACGAATCCCCCCAGCCTAATCCTGTGAGTGGGGAGGTAAAAGGGGGTAGCACTGGGATTACGGGAGGGGTGGGGAAGGGACTCTGTCAGATGTTTGTGTGTGTGTGTGTGTGTGTGTGTGTGAGAGAAGAGGGGATTGGTGGGTGACCGAGGAGGGGAATATGCGGGTCTGTGAGTTCCAGCTGATAAAACTCATCAATCTCATCAACCACCAACATCCATACTGAAGCCCCCCAGCCGCCGCCCCCTGACTCACCTCTCATTCCCTCCACATAGCGGTCTTGCCCCCGAACATCCCATCTGAGTACGGCACATTGGCCTGACATTTGATCAGGCCAAAGGAATCAATGGCAGGGGTTGATCAGTGCTGTGTAACAGCCCCCAGGTAGTCAGAGATAACATGCAGGGTAGAGGTGGTGGTTCAGTGTGTGTGTGTGAGTGTATGGTTATATCTGTTTGTATGTATGTATGTGTGTGTGTGTGTTTTTGTGTGTGTGTGTGTGAGTGTATGTGGACTTCACACTCGGTTTCATGTGACCCTGTGATCGTAAGGCAGCCTGTCAGCTTCCGATACACAGCCCCCTCCGTTGACGTCCTTCCTCCTCCACCCCACACCTGCAAGCAAGCTCTCCCATATCAAGCTCCAAAGATCCGATCCCTGCAAGGATTACCTGCGGGTAAACATGACATTACTGCCGAGGCGACACATCAGATGCCTGCCACTCCAGTGGTGATGACACGACGCCGAGGCCTGTACGGCGATGAACCCTTTCAACTGTTTTGTTTTGATATCTTAATATTTCCCCGGCACAAAAATTAATCTCCTCCCGTTTGTGACATGCAAATGGCTTAATGAGCAATCTGTCTTCACTTTCCACGAGCGTTACTGACATGATCCATTTACTTTTATCTCAAATTGATGGAGTAGGGCATTTGTTCCCCATTTTGCCCGATCTATTTCCCTTCAGTAGTGACACATACACCTGGCAAAACTGCTAATGCACCATCATCCATAATAGTCTTTGGGGAGAGGATTATTTTAAAGGCTTATATTTAATGGGAACACTGTGTGATTTATTTTTGGATGCTTCATAGATGACATTGGGACTATGATGACATTGGAATCAAAGTTGTCAGAGTTTTTTATGATTATCCCTCATCTCACGAAATCCCAGTGATAAAGTGCCATATAGATTTGTCATACACAGAAACAAGAGTGCAACTCTACCCACAGTAATGTATTGAAAACAAAACTAAAAGTAGTTTCTCCCAAGAGCGCAAGATAAATGTTAGAAGAGAGAAGAAAAAAAAACATATTTACATGATTTGCTTTGCTTCTCCATGCTTTTGCTTCCTATTTGTCAACAAGAAACTGCATTACATTATCAGATTCCCTAACCAAATGCAGACAAATAGCATTTACTACTTTCTGGGTGGCAATTTGGTTTCGAGGGAAAATGTTATTTCTATGCCTTAAGAGCTTTAAAGCCAATTAGCCCCAAAATATTCAGAGCCAAATTTCATGATGACTATGATTTATACATAATGTAGGAATGTCTGTTTCTTTTGAATAAGAGGTGCTATGGTTGACTCACTGGCTTGTATTGGGTGCTAACTAAGGCTTGGTTAACTAAGGTGTGGTT
>JAGFZM010000264.1:416259-423759 GCA_017657215.1 Limnothrissa miodon | reverse complement strand
GTGTGAAGTCTAAGTCTATGTGTGTTTTCAGCGAGAATCTTATTGCTGTGGCGCCAAGTGCAGCTGAGGACCTCTCTGGAGAGACGAGTCAGGGTTCAGGCGCGGCAACCTCATATAGCCTCGGCAGGCGGGCAGCGGGTGGGCCGGGGCGTCACAAACACTGTGCCGTCTAATTTAAGACACCGGGCCGAAGTCCCCACTGGTGTCAGCCTGCTGTCTGATCAGGACAACGTTTATGTAAGCCCAGCTGTGTGTGTGTGTGTCTGTGTGTGCGTGTGCAGGGAGGGTAAAAGGTGAAAGGAATGTAGGCCTGTCTGTGTGTGTATGTGTGTGTGTGTGTATGTGACTAGTGAGAGGTGAACAGGGTGGCGAATGTATGTGTGAATGTCTGTGTGTGTGTGTGTTAGTGTGTATGTCTGTCTGTGTGAGTGTGTGTGCTTATTCAGGTTGAGAACAGCAGTGTGTGGAGAGAACACTCACGTCACAGCCCTTCTCCGGGTTCCTCTTCCAGTGTTTCTTCTCAGCTTTCTTGGCGGCTGTAGAGTGCAGCACAGCATGGGTCTTCACCCGCGGGTTCAGGGCCAGGATACTCTGTAGTCACAAGACAGGCAAAAGGAAGAAGAGATGGAGATGAGGATGTGTGTGTGTGTGTGTGTGTCTGTGTTTGTGTACGAGGCTGTTTTCACTGTTTGAATATTTAGGCATTCAAAGCATTCAAAAAAGCATTCAAATGCCGATAGCAACACAAACAATCAGTTCAAAGTTCAAAGGACATTTGAGACTACTAAGAGCCACTTGCTAGAATACTCTGGCCAAACAACACATCCTACCCACTTCCACATTCACTCAGTCCACATACAAAGTCAAACAGCAGTTTGTTACAGCAGAAATATTGGCATAAAACATGTTTAGGCCCACAAAGTTGAATGGTAAAAGTGCCTATTTCTATGTAAAACTCAGATCTGTTCAGGTCTGTTTTTTTTCTTAATTCTTGGTGCTGTGTCCTTTAAGTGTATACAGATTGACAATATAAATGTCCATTTTACACCACCATACTGCCATCATGCTTCTACCCCACTTGGCAGTGGTAGAGAAAAATAAACTATGCACTTGTGTATTGTACAAGTAAATAGAGTCTCCCCCAGAAGAAAAAAATCCTTTTACACCACTCAATGGGAATCTACAGTGCCATTACCAATCCACCCCACAAGACGATAAGAGGCTTAAGCCTATGAATAAATTAAATTTTAAAAGCACATCTGAATTAGACTTTATTCCTCCCCCCACCCACCCCCAAAACGGTATGACAGTCCTCAGGTGCATTCTCTCCCCCAGTATTGCCCCCCCTCCCATCTCTCTCACACAGTCTCTCTCTCTCTCTCTCGTACTACACAAGGAGTTTAACCCAATCACACGGGAGAAATTCCACTTTTCAGGTTTCCTTCAGTGCCACTCAACGATGTACACACGTGAACAAAGTACATGGTCATAGTGGATTCAACAACCATAGCGACTACCACTTTTTCAAATCTCTTATTTCCTCCTCTCTTTTTGTCTCCCTTTTCCATTCTCGCTCTCTTTCTCTCTCTCTGACAACAAACAGTGAGCCATGTAACCCTCCATTATAATCAGCGCTGCCCCATCTCCTCAGCCTGTGACCTGCTGCTCCACTGGGCTAGTATTTAAATGAATCTGTAATCATGTCACTCTCCACTGTATCACCGCCACTCCACCTCTTGCCTCTTCTCTCTCTCTCTCTCTCTATGGCCCTCACTGCAGTACTCAACAACTCCACATCAGCCATATACACACAGTGCACACTGTATACCTATTTATCCACGTTTTCATTCAGAACTGTACACACACACAAATACATACAAAATGTACAGCACATAAACAAATAAATATAGCATATTTCATACACACAGTACTGTCTCTCTCTCTCTCTCACACACACATACACACACACTACTTATACCACATTAACACAGAATAATCACACACGAAGGTTACATTCTGATATGCAGCCATTCAATTCGTAAGAAGGGGGGGTGGGGGGTGGTGGTAAAAGCAAGTGTGTGCCACATGAGACAGGACCGAGCAGAGCATCTTCTGAGTACATGTGTTTCGATGTTCTGAGGTGACTTTGATGTTGCAGGCAAACACGAAGAGTCCCGGCGCCGGCGCTCACACCAAAGAGTGCGCATGGCATACCTGTGTTTTACTATTCCCTCTTGCTTTGCACCCAGCTCCCACAACGCTGCGTGTATTTTTACCCCGTGCCATTTCCACAAGCGCACTGCCAAAAACAGATCTTTTGACTTCTGCCAGCTGTATCTGCCCCGAGAGTGAGGTATTTTTTTCTTTCATATACCCTCCCTCCTTTCGTTTTTTTTTTCCTTTTCTTTTCTGACAAAAATTGCCATCCCACCTCAATTAATGTCCTGCCAGCAATGTGACACTGCATAGAGCCACATTCTTTTACTAGGCTAGCGGGATGAAAGCCTGCTTCACGTTGCGCCACTTGGTGTTAAAAGGCTGAAGCCGATGCTGGGCAAACCTGTTACCCTCCCGCAGAGCGACAGACGCCAGAGTCACACGCCAAAATGACACATCCGCCACTTTACACTGTGCCGCAGACATCATCCTATTAATTTTTTAATTTCACACCTAATAAAATGTCGTCAAGCCCACTGTGTGAGATACATATTGAAACAATAAAAAAATACAACTCTATCTTGTTTTATTGTGTGTTAAAAAGACTGTTATACTTGTGTCTGTGTGTGTGTGTGTGTTTTTGTGAGTATAGTTCATGACATGCAAGGCTGAAGAAGCCTTGATTCCAGCCGTTCAGATGATGAACTTTGATGGGCTCACAGTCCAGATTATATGCAGGAACCTGTGGGTGCTTGATAATAATTATTCAACAACAGGGGGCTCAAAAATGATTAAAAATAAATAAACAAATAAGTCAACAGACCGGCAAACAACTAATTTTCTGTTGTCACTTTCTGATGGCTTTAAGTGGCCAGGATCCTCTGATCGGAGTCCATTATTTTGGCCATTACCAGGGCACAGTGTCTGATTGTTTGGGGTGGGTCTAAAGATTATAGACAAACAAACGTAATTAGCTCAGTGTTGCCCAGAGGGGGAAACCCAAGAAATGCATAATAAAAAAACAACATTATTAATTAATACTACTGCAAGCTAAAATCTAAAACAATACAAGTCTGGTAATCACATTGACCAAAGGCGCTATCAAATAAATAGCCACGGAAATCATTTAATGTTAAATTAAAATTAAAATTTTTGGGGTTGTTTTCATTATAAGGTCAAATAGATTACTTGGCGGAGTCAACTTAAATATTAAGTACACTTTGTGTTTTGACAGTGTTTTTAAGAACCAACATACAGTATGGCCATTTTAAGACACCATTCAGCTATCAGCAGAAAACACCAAATGCATTCAGTAAGGGCCAATCATTCGGATTCCCAGGAGCATTTGTGACAGTTTTAGTTTAAATGTAAACAAATCCTACTCAGGTATCAAATGCAAACCATCTACTGTATTCCCAACAATGGGAATTGTGTATTTCCAACAATAAAATACACTTTCATTTGAGGGGGTAAGACTTGTTTTTTTTTTGCCCCTCCTCCTTTTTTTCCTTCGACCTCCTCTTCCCTGCTCCCTCCTTCTCATTACTTCTCGACCACTTTCCCTGCCCTTTATTGACCACCTCTCCTCATGTGGAAAATGTACAAGAGAAACGGATCCATCCCACAACCAGGCTAAGGAAAATGCTAATGATGTTTGACAGTGGCTAATCTGCTCTTGCTACACACAGTGTTACTGGGCGGAAGAAATATAACCCTGCACTTCCACTAATCTTAATCTGTCAGTCAGCAGACAGGTGGCTAGCTCAGCCAGGGACAGGTGACACTCATGAGAAAATATATCTACCCATCCTAAATGTTTGATAAACGATTGAAATCTCAAAGCGTGGTTTGTTGTCACATATGATAGAGAAGCACGTTGGTCACAGCCGTCGCAAGATTGCTACCACAGAATACGAGCGCGCACCTTTGATTCCGGTGTATTGCATGTTATCAGCAGACAAATGCCGTCTTCCCTGAGACGTCAAACTGTGCTCGAGCTCCAACCAATGGGGTCGATACAGAGCACAGGAGGAGGCATTCATCCATACATTACAATCAATAGCCTTGTGTGCTGTGAAGCCTACTTGTGATTTTAAAACAACCTCCTCGCGGCGGACCACAATTTAATCGCAGCATAACTAAGCAGTCCATGAATAGTGCATGAAAAACAACTGAAGAGCCCTTTTCCCCTCACCACGCACTGTGTGTCCATCTGACTGGGCTATGTGTTTATGCATGTGTGTTTTGAGTAAGCTGCAGCTGTTATGTGTGTGCCATTGTGTGTGTGTGCGTGTGTGCGTGTGTATGTATGTAGGGTGTGTGGGTGAGTGATCTCTGCATCACATCCCCTTTCAGATGAAGCACCTAGCTAAAGCATCCTCGAATGGGCAGGAACTCCTCAAGGTTCTGCTTTCACCAAGAAAGAGGAAGCACCAAGGCAGCAGAGGGAGGAGATTATCAAACAATATTTTAAAAGCAGAACAACAGCTGAACATCCCTGTTGTTTGTCTGACCTTTTTGGCTGGTAAAACGCAGTGCTACTGCCTGCCCCCGTCTCTCCCTCTCCCTCTCTATTTCTCTCTCTCTCGCTCTCCCTTCCTCCCGCTGCTTGTATTCTTCTCATCTCTCTATGCCATCCTCTCTCTCTCCCTCTCTCTCTTCAGAGTCCATCTGTGCATTCTGGTTGGTTCCAGCAGGAGCCACGACGTCTGCCTCCATCACTCTCTGTTGATCACACAGGCCCGGGCAGATGGGAGATCAATACCCGCCCCGGCACAGCCAAAGTCTGCAAACCCCTGCCCCTGTGAGGAAATCAGATGGGGGGGGGGGGGGGGGGTTGTATGATGGACACAGGGAAATGGCAAATCAAATTCAGCTCCAAGCGTTAATTAACGGAAGGCTGAGGCCTAGAAGAGAAAAGGGGTGGAGAGAGAGGGAACAGAGGAAGGGGGAGGTGGAGAGAAACAGAGAGAGAGAAAGAGAGAGCAGGAGAGAGAGAGAGTGCTGTGTGCATGTGAAAACATGTATGCCCTGACATGCATACATTTCCAGACACCAGAGGGAGTGCTTGCTGGGCGGCGATGCATGTAATCACATGTCAGTACACATATCTCCAGCAGGCCAGGTCTGTCCACAGCACAGTTGCTGTGTGGTCAGCATCAATATCAACAGTCCTACATTACCTTTATGGTAATCACGGGCATTTACAATAGTCGGGCGCCCGCTTCTCCGCACCACTCTACAAGGGCGGAAACATGTGCTTAAAACATTCATATGGCTATTAGGGAGCCAGTTGGTCTTGCCCTTTCCCTGTCTAATCAATAGAAGCACCATATTGTGCAATAAATTACCTTGACCTTCCTCATCTCAGGGAAAAAAGACAGACCTCCCAGGACTTAGCGATGCACGCCGCATTTCTGGACTTAGCATGCGAAGAAGGTGGAGAGGCGGAGCCATGGAAAACTTAACTCTTTCCTGTACGAGACAACGGTCCTCTTCATCCATGGTTGAATGAGCGATTATTTACTGTTCTAGCATGGAGAGCTGAAGGAGGGGTGACGTCGGGGGTGTTGTGGGGGGTTGTGGGTGGTAGAATGAGCTGGCACGCCTTGGCCACGCACGCTCCATCTTGGGCTCCGATCAATGCAGGAATTTCCACATATCGATCAGGCGTTAGTGAAATAAGGCTACAGTTGGCGGGTCAGCAATATTAAGCGCGGCCACTGCAGAGTATCACACGTGCGTGCGCCAATATGATTAGAAATGACACAGGTGGTGGGGAAGCAGATCCCGCCGTATGAGGCGTCACGCCACTTCTCCCTCCACAACACTGAACGGGGGAAAAAATCTGGCAGTTATCAGTAATCAGGGCTCCAGTCAAAATATAACTGCACTACACTCAGCTTTCATTACTGGCTGTAGAAGCCCGAAGATGTGACACTTCCTTCAGATTCTGCAATTTCACAATCTGCTGGACAATGACATGTCAGCAAAAACGGGCAAAGTGAGGGTGCCCATCACAAGCACTACTGAAGAGACTACGGAAACAGATGATGGCCAAGGTAATTAACGATGGCTAATTAGTGCTGTGTAACTATTCAAATGTCCTTATAAATATACAATATCTGGCCTTCTGTGTTAGTTAATTATCACTTGATTACTGCTGACCTTACTGCATGCAGTTTCTGATTAATTCAGGACAGAGCTGGCCTAGTTTGCATTACATATTTACGTTTTATCCTCATAATTAATCATAATACACTGGCGTTTAATTGCTTATCTCAATCTCATTTAAAATGAAAACTTTCATACATTTTGATGTTCTATTGTGTTTAAGGAAAAGGGGAACTCGAAAAGCCAGATGCAAAGCAGAGGCACAGCCATTTACAAACAGGCACAACCCCTTAAAAAATAGCGAGGGGTTTTAATCAAATTATTTACTATTGAATTACAACAACACTAAACAGTTGGATCATGTTGACTCTGTTTCCCCTAAGCAGTCAGCCTGACTCCAATGTATAGCATGAGACAGCACGCATGCCATTAAGCTAAATGTAGAAAAAGAACTGAGCAGCATCCGTAATGATTCCATGCACTCTAATATTGTAAAATACCCAAAGCTCCCCTTGTGTGTCGGCCTACAAGACACTGACACGGAGGCATGTACAACCGCCCGTTGTAAGAATGTCCAATCTCCATTATGATGGGAAGAGAGGGAGAGAGCCACCACAGTATGGTTCCTTTTATAACCCACATCCTCAGCCATGTGTACCTGCACGAAAGCCGAGATTATACAGTGGAGAGGTTGACCAGCATTCTCATGCCGGCCAGTTTCTTCCCCAGTGTGCAGTCAAAAGTGCCCCATAACAGGTAACCCGAGCCTGACAGCAGCCGTCCTCCAATGAAAAAACGCCCATAAAACATTTAAGAGCCACACTGCTCCCATCCACTACTGGTTCGCTCCAATCATTCTGCCCTTTGGCAACACCACCTCTCCAGTCGGGGTTGGAAGGAACAATTGGGGTGACAGCGAGTGAAAACTTGAACCCGATTTGTTCCACCCTCAAAAATATATAAATATATTTAGATTATTCTATGGGTTGCCCCACAATAAGTTTTTTATTATTATTATTTTGTTTGGTGTTGTTTTAAGGCTAGTGACTTGATCATGTTTTGGAGAATGGTGCTGCTAAATGTGGAATGCTGTTCATTTTCAAGGGTTAAAGAGAGCAGTTCAAGCCATCTGCACTGCCACGTATCCAAGTGCACCACATGCAGAGAAGGAGAGAGAGTGAGAGAAACAGATTGAGAGAGAGAGAGAGAGAGAGAGAGAGAGAGAGAGAG
>JAGFZM010000264.1:380845-416249 GCA_017657215.1 Limnothrissa miodon | reverse complement strand
GAGAGAGAGAGAGAGAGAGAGAGAGAGAGAGAGAGAGTGTCCCAGGGAATGTATCAGTTGCAGCCTCTTCCCGGCACTGATAGAAATCCACCTGACTAGTCAGGCTCAGATTCTAGCAAATAAACCACAGCCAGTCAGGCCATGCATCCCTCTCTAAAGCTATTAGACTGCTATGGAGGGGAACATGGGAGAGACACACAGAGAGAAAAAGAGGGGGGTGAGATAAAGGAAAAAGAAAAGAATGAAATAGAAAATAATAAAAATGGTAAAGCAGGGTGACAGACTGGGGAGCACAGAGTGTGCCTGAAAAAGACCTTGTGCTTTGTAACCAGAGTTTAATTCAGTAATGGACGATATGTGCCAAATCCTCCTTATGTGGCCTTTGAAACTGTCCCCGGCCATGTTGAGCCTCAGAAAACAATTAGCACAGAAGCAGAAGGTAAATGAACTGTAAAGAAATCTGGGTTTGATGGCTGGAGCCCGATCCACTCACTACGGAGAAGGAAAGGCAGAGAAAACAAGAGAAAGGAGGGAGCTGCAAGGAGGAGAAAACAACAGCAATGACCGCAACGAAAAAGAAGGAAAAGGACCAGGAAAAAAAGAAAGGGGGAGAGAGAAAAAAAAATGTGGTTCAATATGCCACATGCTCTACGAGTGCGTAAGCAAGCTGCTTCACCTGGAGGCCTGCAGGCTATGAACTCCAGTGGGGGGATTGAGCTTGCAGACGGAGATTGCACCAGACAGGGGGGGGTCACATGTGATCAGGTAAGCGTGTTCTCCCACCGCCCCTCTCTAGGGGGATGTGTGGGTGGAACCGCTCCTACTGCTGCTGCTGCTGCCGCTGGTGCCGTCGTTGCTGCTGGTGGCAGCAGTAAATTGTGCACTGGAGGACGCAGTTTCAGCATTGCTGCGCTAAAACACACTTATACACTCTCATTCTCTCACACGTGCACGCACACACACATACAGAAGGACGGAAAGAGAGACAGACATGCATACTCATTCACACATACATTTACTGTACCACACACAAACACACACAAGCAAACATACATTTACAGCGACTTCATTCTGCAACCTCTCCCAAGGAGCCTAGACCTCTCCCTGACAAGCCCTGGGATCATCGCTATTTTGTTGATTGATTAAAAGAGCAATCTGACCCAACTTTTTGCCAGGACTGCAATTACTGGTCTACAAGTTTTGTTTTTGTGTGTGTGTGTGTGTGTGCGCGCGCGCACGTAAGTGAGAGAAAGAAAGTGTGTGTGTGTGTGCGTGCGTAAGAAAGAGAGAGAGAGAAAGTGTGTGTGTGTGTGTGTGTGTGTGTGTATGTGTGTGCGTGCATAAGAGAGCGAGAATGTGTGTGTGTGTGTGTGTTTTGCAGCATACACATGCTGGTTTCTGCCTCCCTGGGTGCACTTGAAACCCTGCCAAGGCCCTCATTCTGTGCCAGGTGGGGAGGGATAAGCATAGACAAACAGAGAAAATGCGCTTTATACATATTTACTTTTCAATTTTGCTGGTTAAAAAGTAACCAGAATGGCCAAGAAATAAAAATTATAAACTAGGATATTAGTGACTAGATAACATTTTAAACAGATACTCTTGATACACTGCATCATGAAATGAGGTTTGGTGTTTTTTTTCCCCTGTGAATTAGATCCAACTGCAGGTGTTTCTGTGCATAGTAATTAATGACAAAAAATAGAACTACAATCAAAATCATTCAGATTTTTACATAAACTCACTGCCAGTTGCTGAGTTAAATAGGGCAAAAAGGGTACTGGCAGCTCTGCTGAAAACAACAGCCATTAGAGGCAAGCCTTTTTGAGTGGCCAAACATTTCCATAATATTTAATTTCCATTTTATTTTGTAGCAGTCCCCTGTCAGCTTTCCAGACGTCTGCTGAGAGCAGGGGCTCACGGAGGTGAGGGGGTCTACCATAAAAGTCATACCTCTTTGTTTGAATGCTGTATTGCTGTGGGTTTTTTTAATGAACCCTAATGGCGATCCTGGAGGATTTTAATTAATCTACACGCACACACAAAAGGCTCCCACATTTAGTGCTTTCAGAAGAGCACTGGATATTAAAATAAGACATCTGACAGGACGGAGGGAGCAGGAGGGGGGATGGAGGATTTAATTGCTCCAGAGATGGCAATTATTATGAGATTTAGAAAAGCCATTTTCATTGGCAGACGGGAGTCATTTAGACTGATGCCTTAAGTGCATTGCCATGGCGAAGGTCACATCACTGTTGTCATTACTCCCAGCTAGAGGACGCTAATGAAAGTCCTGACTTGCCTCTGTCTACTCTCTTTAAAGATTGCACGTGGCATGCGTGACAGACCAACCACAGCCAAGCTCAGAGCAATTTAACCTGCAGATATCCTGAGGACCAGGGACAAATGCTTCATGTTGAAGACATTTACCATGAGACAAATAGCATTAGTCCCCAAGTGAACTCTGCAAAAAGCCAAGCACCATGACTTTTAGTATGTGGACTGCAAATCTAGTTACTCTAAATGCAAGTGTCAGATATAGAGACCTTGACTTTTCAAATGAAATAAAAGGCTACGTTTAAAAAAAATCCTTGGTATTGAGACATCTAAAGCACTGTACTTTCTAACATTTATCAGTGCACTTCTCTCTCATGCAAGCCTCCAATTTACAGTCTTACTTGCTATTTGACATTTGACTAAAATACTCTGAAGAATGCAGTCTGAGGCTTATAGTCCACTTTTGCTACTCAAGTAAAGCCAAGTCTCTTATGTAAGAAAGTTTTTTACCAAGTCACATGTTCAATTAGTCCTGTTCACTGAGTCCATAAAACCTATATAACTGGGGGGGGAAAAGTTCTGTAATGTGCTGCAGGCTTTTGAAATCCTGCAAAAGTGAATTATTGCTTTAACCTGGGAAAAAAGGCCTTAAAATCACAAAGCCTTTGAAATTATTTGATTGGTCAAACAGCCCAGAGAAAATCGCCCCCCTTATCTGTGCTTTCCATTGGCTACCGGACTTTGCCAAAAACAACTCTGACAAAAGAAAAGCTCGTCCAAGCATGTTTGAGCAAGACACCAAAGCTTAACAACTTATCATACACTGACAGACAGTTATAACAATTAGTTAACTGATTCCAAGTTGGTCAAGTAAACACAATGATAGTGAAGTCTTTATAAAGGAGTTAAAGGAGGAACATATTAAATCTTGTGAGTAAAAGATGTGTAAACATGTGTAAACATGTGTAAAAGAGTAAAAGTTAAAGCTTTTGATAATCAAAGGATTGATTTTCTCAGGCTGCTAACAGACTAGAGAGGCACTGGGGTAAAGGCATGTGACAGTCACATGCCATTCTCATCCAATTCAACTAGCTGTAAGCAGCTGTATATGCTCATGGCTGTCAAAAATTAAAACCATGCACATATAAGCTTCTTTAAAACAGTCTTGGGTCTGGCAGAATTGTACAAATATCTGATAAAAGGGTTTGCCTTAGTATCCCTCAATCCCCACAGTTTTTGGGGTAAGTGAATGAGCATAGCAGGACAGGCAAAGCGTGTCCAATCTTAAGGAATGTGATTGTGTTTTGGTTGATGGCAATTTAATTAAAAGGAGGAATCGCAACTCTGTTATTTAATGGTGAGGTGAGTGGTATATGAATTGTCACATTTGTTTTTTTTATTAATTTTGTCTGTGCATGGTTATTTAGATGTAGGCTACATAGTCTTTATTTCTTAACTGACTAAGTCTATTTGAGCAAAATATGTTGGTTCAGATAGGATAAACATAGGATGAATGAATCTTGAGGTAACATTGTAAGCATCTTTACATGTAATATGATGGCTTGTTAATTAGGAAATACTAACCAATAGACTAAAGAATAGGGTGCTATAAATTCTGGCAACAAAGTTAAACTCCTCACGTAGTAATTTGCGGTGGCGTCAACTCGTGCGCATGCGAGGATTGCTAAAAAAAAAACTGCACTGCTAGTAACGGGGGGGGGGGGAGCATGTGCCAAACTGCATTATTCTGTGGAAGGCAAAATAGTTGTTCGTAAACATTAGAATCCAACAGCTGCTGACGACCATTTAAAATAGTCCTACCGCAAACTGTTAGGCTATGTGAAAAACAGAGCCCAGCAATTGTGTCAGCAAACAGTGACATGTAAGAATATCGTAGGAGGCTCTGAGTCATGTTGATAAAATAGGCATACACGAGAATAGGAAGCTGAAGGTATACCTCAATATCCGGGATATCCTTGCTCAGCAATCTAGCCATTCTGCCGTATTCGAGGAATTTATATTGTGCTTACTTTAAAACGAAACCAAAAATCTGAAAAACAAAAACGTTTTGCGTCTCTTCCAGGTCAATTGTTTGAGGTCCAGAATGTGTATCGCAACCACTGTTTAAGAAGACTGCTTATGAAGTCCATAGTTTACAAATTCCCAAGAAAGGCGTGCTGTTCTCCAATAACAACTCCTTGCAGTTGAGTAAAATGTCAGACGCGAGAATTGGCTGTTTACGACGTACCTCTCCAAATCTGCCGCAAAGTTGCTTGGACTGATATAGGCAGCTGTAGTGATGGTAGATTCCGACACAGGCTGTAGAAAAGTTTAGGGGTTGGATGAGAACTTTACTCCGCTTCATGGGCGTGGTACTTAAGCGCTGGGATGTTCTTTTTCTGAGACTGCGACCTGCGTACTTTAATAGCCTATATGTCGCCGTAGTTTCATCCTCCGTGAGTCGAATTGCTTGCGCAACTGAGGGACTGTGCGTCTAGCCAGATAATATCCAAGCTCAGCACAGAGGAGATATTAGAAATTCAGCTCTCATAAATATTGCGTCGGTTTCCTTCCTCAGTCATGACACACTGAAATACCAATCCAGTTTCTGATGTCTGTGACTGATAACCACATTCATTCATTAATTATTTTTTTTCCACCGATTCATCCTTTCACTAACTTCACACACATTCCATACATTATGTCAGCAAAACGCTTAATCGTTTAAACTAATTTAAATTCTGTATGACCTCTATATGTACTGTAAGCAGTCTGTTTTTAGTTCCCAGAAAAGCATGAGACATGGATTGTTGTGTCGAATACCCTACAATCAATAATAAGAATACTTGTTTCTGCTGTTCTGAGTCAAGAAAACAAACAGGGCAAGTGTAGATAACCCTGGATATTATCTCGGTGACTAAGTTAGTTCTTGTCTAGAATACCTGTCCAAACTGCTGAGTCAGTTCATTTATTTCTTCTTAAAAAATAAAACACCCATTACAGGCCCTTACTTTTGTTTAAAAAAATGGAAGGGGTTAATTTTAAAGGACTGGCCCAGAGAACATTTTAATTGTGTATGTATATTATAGTTTGTGTTGGGAAAAAAACTTGCCATGTGTATTGCCATTCTCTTAGCCTGCTTCATGAGGTATCACAAAGTTTTCCTGAACACACCAGATAAGCATTTTTTGGCCTACAATCCAAAAGCTTGAAATGTGCTGTGACATGGTGAGGTAAATTTTGACCATTTTCTACTATATGAAATATGTTGAAATATTTATGAAATGTATGTGTTGTATGCAAAAAAATGATTGACATTAGAGTACTGTATCAGCAGTATGAGCAATATTGTTTATCACTTCACAAAATAATTTTCTTTTCATAGAAATTCAAATCCTCATCAATGTGACCATTTTTAAGGAGTAAGAATCATTTTACTTTTTTTTATTTTCAAAAGAAAATACAGCATGGATACTGCAAGGCCATAACTAGGATTTGTGCTTCTTTTTTTCAAATAGATATATTGATAGCCTCTCAGTCTGCTGTTTGTTTGAATATACAGTACGAAACTGAGTATTTGCCCTCTTGCCCAAGTGTTATGAATTCTTATTTGTCTTATTTGCAAATACTATCTTAGCTTGCAGAAGCACACGTACACATCCTATAAACAACATAGAGTTAGCCTGTTAAAGCCATGAAAATCAGTTTGTTCCTTTAAAACTTATGATAAAGTCATAAAAGTCATAAAATGTCATTTTCCAATTTGTGCAGTGAAATGTACTTACGTGGACGGTCATATACATTGGCTGAATGATCCTTACAAGACCATGTAAACATTTTATAATGTGAACGAAATGTTTGGCAGACCTTTCAATTATACAGAATATATCACAAATTATTGCTTCACTCAAATGTCGTTATATCCAGGACTGTTGAAAACGCTGTCAGCCCACATACAGCTCATTACATTACTTTTCTAAATCATTAGTAATGCATCAGCAGCCTTGTCTCTTATAGGCCTATGTAGCCAATGTGTTTCTGTGCCTAGACAAGTGTCCTAGGTTGCTTGTGCCCTAGGCTGATGTCAGAAACACGCTGCATGTTATACATGAGTTTTGCAATGGCCCCTTCTCATGGCATGTGCGATAAGGACGAGTGCCCAGCCAGAGAACCAAGGCAGCAAATACAAAATGAACAGGGCAGGCTTTAAGTTATAGAGTACAGAAAAACTCTCATAAATGTGGTTACTCTCTTAGCATAGAAACCATTACAAAACTTCTGAGCGTTGAGAGAATGGTAGTTTAATTTGTCATTTGAAAGGACTGCTTATTATCACATGATTTTCTGAGGTGTTCATTTCATATATTCATCACAACATTTTCTGCTCTTTATGTGATTATCTGATATATATACTGTATGTGCAGTACTTCTGGTAGGCTGTATTTTAGTAAATTTTTGAAGTGAGTTTTTTAGCTCCTTTTAGCTCCTAGAGTCATTGTATTAATGTCCACATCTCAGTTCCAGGGCAGGCAAATATACATACAGCAACAGTAAAATGCAAATGCAGCTCACTTTGAAGAATTTTCATCGTCACAGGCTTGAAAAACAAACAAAACAAAACCAGAAAAATCACAAAACTGTGTGGCTTGGAGTGTGCCTTGATAAATATTTTCATATTTTATGGCACATTGCACCCAGTATAATGGCTATAAAACTTGAGAGCCCTTATCACTGAGGACATCTCTCAGAACTGTTGTCTTTGTAATGCTCTGTACACTCTTTTATGCATACTCCCGGTGCTCTCCAATTTATTTAAAATGATCATGAATCCACCACCTTCTTTTTATCCTGAAGAACTTCCCCTGTAGATTTTTTTTACCGCATTAATATTACACCGTGCAAAACAAACCCATAGTATGTCAACCTCATAGTTGCAGGCTCCTTAATTAGTTTTCCTGGGATTGAGCTTTCTCCAGCTCCTGTGACAAATGCACGCAAAAACAAGGGTGATTTTAAATGGCAGTGCTCGCATGGCCTTGCACACCAAACACATTGCTTATCGATTGCTCCGTGACAGAGGCGTCCTAAGGTCCAATGGCATTTAATTTGTTAGGCAAGCATTCTAATGCAAGCCAGCTAAGGTTGTTTATTCACACCACTGCTATGGCCCCGTTTGCATTTAGAGTGTTCAAATAAGGAAACGGGCAGTGTCGTTTCAAGAAGCCAGCCACTTTTAACCTCCCATTCATTTGAACGTTATTGTTTCCGTGGATGCCTGGCTGGACAAATCATTCCCAATAGCCACTGGGGGGATTTTTTCTTCCTTCACTGAAAGTATTGATTAGCAACTTAATTTCCCAGTACTTTAGTGTTTGTCCCTGGCTTCTCAGGCATGCTGCAAACTGCCATACTCACCAGTTCTTCATCCCCACCAGCACAGAGATCCCAATGTTAACTCTAATAATTATGCAGTTCTTACAGCCATGCATTGAGAAAGGATCATGGGTCACATGGTCACATGGGTTTTTCCTCTCACTACCTTACAATACGCCCATATGATAAACAGTTTTGGTCAGAAGAAGTAAAAAATATTACCCTACTAATTATTTTGTATAAAACAATAATTAGTTACATTACCAGGTTTATTACTTTTTTTACAGACAAATTCACATCCCCTTTTTATTTTACTGACATAATATTAATATTTGGAATTATATCCAAGGCAACATCCCATGACTTCAAATGTGTGAAACACAAATAGAAATGAAAGTTATTAATCTATAGGAAGAAGTTGAATTAGTAATGTAATACATTTACTTTAACCAGTACTTTAATATGATTGCTGATTTGAAAATTTGACTAGTGACTTTGAAATGTAATATTGCTGCTGTAATATATTAATGTGATTTACTTTCCTAATCTGATGCTTAAAAAGTCACATTTGTTGTAAGTTACACAGTATGTTGAAATCCAATCCTGGTGACCATCATCAATGACTAATTCTATTTTTTTGGATTTGAATGACTTTTCTTTAATATGTTCAGGTCATCCCGTTCTAATTTGTAATGATGTATGTAAATACAGTCCGTAGTTCCTTGTTAATTGTATGTGATTGATTGTTCGTGTTCAGGTAACATTCCTCAGTAATCAAGTGTGCCCAATCATAATCATATTCCCATTCATTAAAGCACTATCCTCATTCATTAATGCAGCCGTAATGCAGTCCAGCAGCATCTAATAGTATCAATATCGAAGCAGATTAAACAAATCTGCTTGTCCCATGTATAGATTAGGAAAATGTAGTCTGAATATTTTCCTGATTATCAAGACACAGAACAGACTCATTAAACTCTCTCTCTCTCTCTCTCTCTCTCTCTCTCTCTCTCTCCCTCTCTCTCTCTTTCATTCCTCAGAACAGCAATGGACTAGAGGGCTAGAGTGACTTGGCATTTCAGTGCAGAGCTGAAACATGTGATATTTCTCTCTCCTCCTCCTCCTCTTTCAGCCTCTCACCATCTCTCCCTTCCTCTGATTCAAGGTTAAAGAACAGGTCAGGAATTGATTCATTCACATTAAATTCCACACTCCCCCCTCCACCCACTCACCCCCCCCCCCCCTTCCTTGCCTCCCATATTGTGCCACCCACCCACTCAGTAACACAGGTTCCTGTTGGAGGTTTTTTTGCCCCTCACAAGCACCAACCTCCTTTCTCCATCTTTCTGAGACACAGCTTAAACATGCTCTGTGCACTACATGATGGCTGTCACCTCTTGGTTGAGCCTGTAAGAGCTATCCTTGAGTTGTGGATTTTGTGTGTGTGTGTGTGTGTGTGTGTGTGTGTGAGTGGGATGGGGTGTCTTGTGTGGGTAAGTGCGCGGCATGCACAAAGCAAATGATCTGAATATCATGAATCACTGTTATTACCCAGCTGCACTCTGCCTTAAGCAGAGACTAGGAAAGAAAGAGAGAGATAGAGAGAGAGGTAAGGGTAAATGGGTGGGGAGAAGCTTGCCTGTTGTGTGGTAGACATGACGAAGTGTCAGGGAGACCCATGTCTCATCACCCACCCCGACCCTCACACTTTAGCTTAGCCCCTGTACAGCACCCCTGCACTCCTCCCCATACAAATTAATACCCACTACCCAGTGATAAGCCATCTCTCAGGAGGCTCAATATGCATGCAATAATCTTCAGTCTCATGATAGACCAGTGAAGTACCCTAATGCTTTAAATATTAACTAGATGTGTGAAGTTAAGAAGACACCGTGAGCCCTTTTAATGAAAGAAATCTCAGTTATTGCTCTTTATATTGTCTGAAATGAATGGCATAGTTCTCATGCTTCAAACAGTTTCCCATAGATGGAGTGTGGCACACACACGCATGTCATATTCAATTTCAGAATGACCATCTTACATGCTGAAAACATTTCGGATAGTAATGTAATTACTCTCTTCTTTGGATTGCATTTTACTGGGCCAGTGCAGCCACCGGTATATTTTAAAATAATTTTAAATTACTTAAAAATGGGTACATTTCTAATCAGGCCGAGCAAGTTCTATTACAGAGTATATTTCATGATTTCATCAAACTAATTGAGTCATTCATCTGGGGATCTTTTATTATTATTATTACAATTCTTTGAAATTTATAATTCCCAGTTTCACTTTTTTGGCACAGAGGAGAGAAAAGCCTTCATATATTTTCTGGCTCGAAATATGAACTGTATACCACCCACCCCACCACACCCCCACCCCACCCCCACCCCCGCACCGACCCCCAAGTGGAACCAATGCAATTTGCCTAAAGCTCCAGCATGACCCAAGATAACACTATTACAGTCGAGCAGCATTCAGAAGCAAGAGGAGGCGGAGGGTGAATGTGTAAACAAAAAATGCTTTTATTATAAATCTTAATGACATTACAGGATCCCTAGGATTCCAAAATAAGATTATGACCATGGAGGCA
This sequence comes from Limnothrissa miodon, assembly GCA_017657215.1. Classification (NCBI taxonomy): domain Eukaryota; kingdom Metazoa; phylum Chordata; class Actinopteri; order Clupeiformes; family Clupeidae; genus Limnothrissa; species Limnothrissa miodon. The sequence continues at coordinate 406,006 of JAGFZM010000264.1, read as the reverse complement.
ACATATTTGATGTGCTTTATTTTTGTTATATTGTACTTTTTAAAATGAATGACAGCAGAACTGGACAAGAAGAAAAAGAAGAAGTAATAAAGTCCTTATCACTTAGAGTAGATGAAGGAGAATGCTTTTTGGAATGCTACTGTATATAACAGCTATAACAGTAGGCAACCTTGTGAATCTACTTTCCCAGTGTCAGACTACACCAAAGCTACAAACCAGACATTTTTGTAGATTACAGCCTTAAAGAAAATAACAAAATACATCTAATATAAATGTGTCAACTGGGTGATAAGGGAAAGAATGGCCTTCAAGCTGTTCTGATATAGGGCAACAATAGACGGGGTCTAAGAACAGCATGATGATGTAAGATGGTGCTTTTGCTCCTGCCAAGTCCATTTTAATTTCCCTCATCTATTATTTCCCTGTATCGGCACATCTCAGTGGCCGTTATCCCTAACTTAGTAGCCAGAGAGGTCAATAGTGACACACATGGCCTGATTAAAGCTCTTCCTCATGCTGACATTAGACATTTCCTTCATTATACAACTACAGTGCTCGAGCTTTGTTTGTGTGTGTGTGTCTGTGAGAGAGAGTTTGTGTGGACTTAGTAAGACAAAATGCTAAAAGGCTTGCAAAGTATTGCTTCATCAGTGCGATTGTAGGTAGTTTGTCCAGCTGGAGATTAAAGTTCCCATTAACTGTAAATCTATGAAATTCACAACACACTATGTTTACCCAGATCTATCTTGTTCTATGACATACTTCTAACTAACATTTGGATCTGTAATTCTCTCCCTTTGTTGAAATTCAAATTAAATAAAATATTAATAAACTGTGCACATAGGGCGGAATTCTCCGATAAGTGTGTAAGTCTGTTTTTATGCGATTTCATTTACGCGCCTTTGTACTGCAGACATTCTCCCCTTTCCTCCCTCCCCTTATTGACATAATATTTCAACCAGTGCAAAACATTTGTGAATCCCACGGAATAATACAATGTCATTGAATTCATAAACTGTGTGCAATGACAAAATAAGAAAATAGGTAATTTAGCGCTTCTTAATAAGGCACACCCGCCCATATATGGGACGCTTTTTTGTTTTTTTGATGGTTATGCTTGTGTCATTCAATGCCAGAAGGAGTAACTTCAAATCAAGCAAACTGACATGAAAGCCCAGGGTCTTGGCTTTCATTTGAAACCAATTTTATGTTTCTAGGTAAAGGGGTTTTCAAGTTATAAACTTTTGAATGTCATTAGGCCCTCTTGTTTACAAAAAGTCTCTATGGGAATTTACATAGGGGTCCCAATCAAAACGCATAAACATATTTTTCAAAAATGTATATTCAAAAATCATATTTTTGGTCTTTTTACTTCAAATTTTTTTGTAACAGGTTGAGAGATGAAGTTAGGACTTAGATTTTTTTATTTGGGGGTATCATATGGATGGTACCTTCATATCTTAGTTAGTTTATAGACATTTGAAATGAGCGGGAAAAAAAACTTAGTTCCAACCTCTATAACTCTGTGTCCATATGTCACAGAAACATACATATTCCTCTAGAAAAAACTTGAGGGTGTCACCTTTCCAATGGTATGAGGCACATCCCTGAGTCTAAAACTATGTAGGAACTGTCAAGCTTTCAATTTGGGTATGCTGTTGTTTTGAAAAAAAGGAAAAATAGGGGTGTGCCCTAACCAGCGAAAACGATTTAAAATGTGCTCCTTCTACTTTAGCCTGTTTGTTCCATGGAGGACAAGGAGAAAAAATAAAGATGTTACACACAAACAATCTCAGTGAAAGTGATGTCATTTCGAAATTGTGCACTTCTCAAACTACTACGAAATCCGCTGTGTGATTTAAGATTAACACAAGTCAGGAGGAGAATACGCATAAGGAGCCTTTTCATTAGATACGCCCCAATTTAAGGGTTGCCACGGCTAGAACGCGCAACTGGGCTTTTGGCGCGCAAGGGACTGATTTGAGCCCATAAGGCTGAATTATAATTCTGCGTCGAAGCGACGCAGATAACTTCGCCGACACCTTCGCCAACGTTTTTGATTTATACTTCTGTGTTGGGGTCACTGCAACGCGTGGCAATTCACCGCCACGACACAAAGGGGAGCTGGAACGTTTCTCGAACTCTTTGCTCTGGTGAAGTCTTGTTGCCATACAGCAGTTGCGTGATAATTAAAGCCAGGCGAATAAATAAGGTAATTGTTCAGAAAAATTGGAGTAGCAGCACTACACTTGTAAGTTATAGACGCATAGAACAAAATGCGAAGGAAAACTACGAACCTACGCGCTTTTTTTGACTTAAGCACCCCGGGGAATTACGCCCATACAGAATTGCATGTTTCTCTCTCTCGCTTTGTGTGTGTATTTCAGTGTGTGTGAGCTCATTTTATGTTTAATGTTGTTTGTACATAAGTATACACATTCTTTCGATCCCATGAGGAAAATTTGGGCTCTGCCTTTTTTTTCCAATAGTGAATTAGTAAAATACACAAAGCACACAGTCAACACACACTAACCAGGACAGTGTACATCCAGGGAGCAGAACTCATCAGCAACTGAGTTGGTTGACAATGGACAAATGCATTTCAGTTCAATTTTATTTGTATCATGCATTTTACATAAGTCATGTCTCATAGCGCTTCACAACAAAAAGCAGGGGCTCTCCATCAACATTTTTTCCTTGTTATGGTATACTGTAGGAAGAAACCTTGGGCAGTTCCGATGGCTCAAGGTGTTAACCCAACTGCCTTGACCATAGAATAGGTCTTGACCATAGAATTATCATAGTAATACCAGGATGAAGGCACACATCATAAGAAAATCATGCTGTTAATATAGCAACATGATAGTCCCATTATAATCCCAGGATATAGTTCCATATCATTAGGAGCAGTCAAGCCACAGGGCCAACTGGATAATAACTGAACTGGACTGCATAACAACAATCAAATAATTAAACTACATTTGAGGAGACCCAAAGCACTACATTAAACTACATTTGAGGAAGGCCAAAGCACTAACCAGTAATGAGTGTATATGTACTGTATGCGTATGTATACGTGTGAGTCTGTGAGAGTGAGTATATGTTTGTGTGAGCCTGTATTTTTGTATGTGTGTGTGTGTGCTAGTGGGGGGCTGCAGTGTTGCCACTCATTAAACTTTTAGACTGCAGGGAACAATACTGCAGTGGAAAGGAGAACCAGTCCGTCTTTGAAGCCCGGAGTAATGACTATGAAACGAATGTGTATTCCCATATCTGATATGGCATGCAGGGCTTCTCTATAAACACAGCTGACTGATGTACAAAGGACACAAACCGCTCTTTCGGTTGCCCTGGAACACTTTTATAGCACCTCTGCTGTGATTGGCCGAATGCTGCCGGAGGCCATTTTGTTTAGGGTGAAGATTTGAGGACAGCAAAAGGCGAAATCACTGGTCAAAGAGGGAGAGAGAAAGAAAGGAAGAAAGAGAGAGGGAGAGACTTGTCTCAGTGAAGCTGTCTTTGTGATGTCTAAGACACACAGAGTGCTGAGCATCTAACTAATAAGACTGGGCATTTTTCTCTATCAATAATTGATGCTATTTGCTGTTGGGTGTTGGGGCTTGGAAAAAAGGAGCCCCAGAGGATCGCTTGTTTCCCCCTCATGCCATCTGATTGTATGATAGGATCCATCGCCTTCTCGGAATCCCATCCCATGATTGGGCGGGTGGGGGCCGAGCGGAGAGGAGAGAAGGGGTGGTGGTGGAGGGCGATGGAGTGTCATCTTCCCTCTGCCCATTTTTGAGAGGGTTCATCTCTGCGGGAAACCGTCATCAAACTTCCTCCTCCATCTCCTTTTTTGTGCTCTCCATCAGCCCCCCACCCTGCCTCTGCCCTCCAACTCCTGCAAGGAACTAGTAGCCTCTTTTCTTCCCTTTCTTTTTTCTCAATCTCTCGCTCGCTCTCTTTCTCTCCCTCTCTCTGTCTCTCACTCACTCATCCCCCCTCCTCCTGTGATATCTCCCCCAGTGATATCTCTTGTCATGAGGCTCACTAACACCCTTGGCCATCATCAGATCTCGGTGGTCTCCAGCTCATCCTCCCGCCATATGCTCAGCAGGTGAGGCCTGAGTGTTCTGTCCCGCTGGGGCGCTCACACCACACGGCCACTTGGCACGCCCCGGACTCCACCACCACCACCACCAGCTCACCCCTCAGCCCTCACACCTCCACCTGGGTAGTGTCCGCACCAGGGGTATCTCTCTCTCTCTCTCTCTCTCTGCATCTCTCTCTCTCTGTCGTTTGTCTTCTCCTCCTGTGTGTGAAAAAGACAGAGAGGGGGAAAAAAGCAGAACAGCATTGCGCCAGAGGTGCCACATCACAGATCACCTGCTGATAAATGCGCTACAATTTTTTATGTTAACTTCCCTGTCTCCAACCCCCCACCCCCACCCCCTTCCGCTGCAGACTTCAACAGGCATCAGACGGCATGTGCTCAGAATGCCTAAAGGCAACCTTGGAAAGCATAGCACTATATACATATATACATTTTTGAAAAGACAGGGATGTTATTTATTGCTGTTGTTTTGCATGTCAGACGGCAAGTTTATAATGGGCTGCGGAGTTTGTGGAAATACACAAATACAGCCTAGATCTGAGACACCCACTCCCCGCGTCTATTTACTAACAGCGGGCAGGTGCAAAGTGTTTTTATTGTGATTATTTTAATTAATTACAAACAATGGAAACTGACAGAAAGACCACTGGTTGCAGCTGGATAGGGAGGAAAGAAAAAAATGGACCTTCGGTCTGAATTTCTGTTTATACTTGCTTTTCTGCATTTTATTCACTCTAACAGAAACCTCGAGGAGGCTATTCAACCCTCCAGCAGCATTTTACGGCCTGAATATCATTTTGAATTCAAAGACAAGACAGCACTTCCTCTCAACAGATTACCACCTTAGCCAACATTTAATGCGCTTCCCATGAATATTTCATGCCTGGAGGCAATTAAAATACAGTGAATGCACAGGATATTTACATCCTGAAGCCTTTCTTTCGCCAACATTGTAAATCTTTTTCATATTCCTCCTCAATCTTTTCCCCTCTTCCTTGTCCTCGTTACTCTTCCAGTTTTGCGAATCAATTATTATTTTGTCCTTACCTTATCAATCCTATTTTCTGGGGTAATTGAGCTGTAATCTAATTGGCCCAGCGACCCCTTACAAAATTAAGTGTTATCAAAGTGATCTGTCCTCAGCTGGCACCAAGCAGATGGGGTGTTTCTGCGGAGTAATCAGTCATCGACCCCCACTGCCAGTCAATCACAATTACCTTGATTTGTACACAGCCCGACTAGTGGGCTCCTGCTATCCAACATGCCTTTTGCACACACACACACACACACACACACACAAACACACACATACACCTACACACACATACACCTACACACACACACACACAAACACACACACACACACACACAAACACACACACACACACACACACAGACAGACATAACCCAATAAACTCACACACATGTAACATACACACACACACACACACACACACACACACACAAACAAACATGGACACACACTCGGTGCTCCAGATCAATAGCCCCCACACCTCCATCCCCTCCATGTCACTCTCATGGGCCGGGTCAATGCCTTTGATCGGGAGTGCTAGTGCTCTTACTGTGGACAAGGTCTTGGATGGAGCACGGGGGTGAAGTAGAGGAAGAGTGCTGGGGGGTCGCTGAATACGATGAGCCCACTCCATGAGCCCCCTCATCAGCCGTGCGGTAGAGATGCTCTCCCCCTGTGAACTAGAGTGGACAGACCATCCTGCTGGAGGGTCAAGAGGAAAGATGAGGAGAAGGTGTGAGGTAAATCAGTCATCATCAGTTTGTCATCAATGGTATTCTCTTTTCCCTTCTTTTTTTTCTTTCCTTTTTTTGTTCTCAAACCTGAACCACTGTAGAGTATTCTCACTATAGCAATGCCCCTCATCTCCAAAACTGATACTGACAGCCATTAATGTTAATGTTGATGAAAATAGAAACAAAAATCATACCATAAAAATCACATACACACACAAAGACATTCATATGTATTTATTCTTACACAAATACCAACACACACACACACACACACACATACCACATTTTACACTCTGATCTCCGAGGTCTCATTTCCCAGAGCTCAGTGTTGAGATGTCCCACACAGACAAACACACATACACACACACACACATACACACACTCCTCGGTGTCAGGCAGACCCCTCTTTCACTGTGGTTTCATCAGCAGGGCTAGGATGAACAGAGCTGAGAGCCCTTCCAGGGAGGATAATTACATCAAACAATGGGATTATATCTCATTAGAAAAAATAAGAGGCTCCCATTTCTTTTGGATGGCCCTGATTCTTGCCTGATGGTTGCCTAGCCAAGAATCAGTTTCATGTGATACCCTGTCTCCATAGTAAGGCAGCTGTCCACGGACCTCCTCATCTAGTCATTTGGGGGAAAACCAAAGCCTGGACACTAAAAGGATTTGTTCCCTTGAACACATTGTCATCTAACTTTAAACAAACTTTAAACAAAACACAATTAATAAAAGAACACTACTACACAGCCATTGGATAAAAAATGTCCTGGTGAATTAGGTTTGATATCAGTTATTGAAAATGAAATCCCAGGGGAATACAAGATGTAAGAGAAAGGCCTTTACAGTCGAAATCTTTAACTGACAAAACCAATTGTTTTGTAAAACCATATCACATCAATATTGGGTCTTGTGGCCTTGGGTCTCTGCTGTATATACTATTCAGTATACAATGTGCATGATATGTGTGGAAAGTTATTAATTATTCAAAATCTAAAACAAGGACATATAATCAATGCCAAAATGCATTTTTAGCAGCATGTTGGACTGGGCTAGTTGGCATGAGCAAGCTGCATATAAATGGTTAAATAATGAACACTATTTTTTCCCCTTTTGCCTTGTGGCTGAAACCCACGCCAATAAGGTCAGTCAAAATTTAATTGTGTATTTAAATGTTTTATTTATAGACTGAAATATCATTACAGCAGCCCCTCTGGGAGCACAGAGTGGTGTGTGTGTGTGTGTGTGTGTGTGTGTGTGTGTGTGTGTGTGTGTGTGTGTGTGTGTGTGTGTGTGTTTGCGCACATGTATGTGTGTGTCAGTGGGGTGGGGGTGGAAATAAAAAAGGTATCCAATTAACAAGCCACACAGTAACTAAGACCTGGTAAGGGGGTGGGGGTAGAGAGGCTGAGTGGGAGAGATTCAACAGCCAGCCACCAGGAAATTCATATTTCCCTGATTAACTTCAGGCTGTTTGCGGATTAGCGGTGTCGTATAAAGGCAGGCATGTATGCCGTGCTGATATTTTATTCATGTTGCTACACTGGGACCTGCATACAGGTCTTCACAGTCACAGTCTCCAGGAGACAGAATTGGTCTTGGGTCGGTGAGACAATTGTGTTGAATAATGAAGATTTTTATCTCGCCCTGACATTATTTGGGTAATTGTGACAGATTCACCCAAATCAATATTGTTGTTATTAGGTTATCATTAGACCTACGCAAACAGAGATTATCGTGAAGACAGCTGAACAAGTGCTGGAAGCCACTGAGCATGACAAAACAGAATGACAAATAAGCCTCTGTTACTGGAGAACTTGTGAAACATGAACACTAGGCTGTTGTGGGGGGTGGGGCGCAAGTAAACAAACAAAACAGGGAAATATCAATAAATAAACAGAAAGTACAGTACACACACACATAAATCAGGCTTTCCAAAATAAAGCCTGTCCGATGCAAGGGTTATTCTGCTCCCTGACAGCCTGTGCAAACATTTAGCATTCCAGTAAAACACACACACACACACACACACACATATACACGAATAGAAGCTTTCACCCCAATCATTATCACGTGCATTTCTACTGTACTCTCCTCACTCTACCCTGTACACCTACTCAGGAGACAGAGAGAGAGAGAGAGAGGGAGAGAGGGAGAAAGAGAGAGATGAGGCAGTGTCCTGGTACCATGATGAAACACCACAGTAATAACCTGCAACATCCAACACCTCGGGAAACATCTCAAAGCCCAAACAGCATGTATTTCGGTTTAGTTAAACATTTGCCTGGGCTGTCTGTTCACAAGCTGATTCCTCTGCATCCCAAGCAGAAAGACAAAAGCTAAAATGTAGAAAGGTGTCCTACCCCTGCTCCGACGAGTGACCTCTCACGTACCTGGCATGTCTCACTCAAACACTGCAGGAAGGAGGGCCAAAAACAGGAAAGAAGAAATAGAGAGAGAGAGAGAGAGAGAGAGAGAGAAAGGGAGAGAAAGGAGAAAGGGTCTGCTGTAACCTCTTCTCTCTTCTTGGCAACAGTTGCCAGACTCTCCCCTCACTGCTAATGTTTTGCCTCTTTATATCTCCAGTTTCGCCCAATTCCATTCCGATCCAATACCGGTAAAATAACATTCATTATAAATCAGACGCGTGCATGTGTGGTGTCGGCTCATGCTGTTTGCCCAGGAAGACGGGTGTCCCATGCAAACGCTCTGAAATTAAGTGTTATTCTTAATTGCAGGTCGGCGCGAAACTGATGTGTCAGCTGCGGCGGCCGCTAATTAATTCTGGTTGTAGAGACGTTGGCGACACTCTCCATCTGTCTGTGTTTAACCCGCACAAGCGAGTCGAGTGTTGCTCTGTCACGGTCTCATTACGACAAAGTGCTCAGGAATAATTGCGATTTTCTTTTTTTTGCATGAAACAAGTAAATGATGGAGGGTGGAAAGAGGGAAAGAAGGAAAGAAAGACAAAGAGAGAAACGTAGTAGACTAACTTTAATGTTGCCACTTTAGATTTGGCACCCTTCTTTTTGTGTCTCGTGAAGGCTCCTTTAATTAATCCAAGTCTGTGACATAGCTCAGAGCACACTCTTCTCTTTTTTTACCTTTTTTTTCACTACCAAGCATCAAATAATTGGGATCCAACGGGGTCAGCACTTACAAAGCGGTGTGGCTTTGTCAGAGCACTCGCGGTGACAAGAGGAAAATGACTGGGGTTTAATCTCGTGCCTGTAATCTTCCGTGCGTCTCATTTTGGCTCAAAGGAGAGCAGTAGAGGACTGAGGCCATGTCAGGCAAAGGGGTGAAGGAGAGTCAGAGCTGGAAACTGAGGAAGAGGGAATAAGGTAGTCTGTGTGTATGTGTGTGTGTGTGTGAGGGAGAAGAGGGGGCGGGGGTGATGTCTCCATATGATGTAAGCAAAGCTTAGCCAGTGTGTCTTTGGACTCACCATGTGTCCTACCTCCCCCATTTCACACACACTTGTAAACACTCACATGAACATAATGCTCGCCAACATAACACACTTTCTATAAGACACACAGGCACACAACACACACACACACACATACACACAAACACACACACACACACACACAGCACAGGCATATAAAAATGTCTCACAGCGAATGAGCGTGTGCATCCTCCACTACCGCTTAATAAAAAAAGTCCCGCTCTTTAAAGCCTCCTGGCGAAAGTCTTGCGTCTCCAGTGCACCTAATAGAGCCGCTGGTGAGGCAGCTGGTGACTCACGTTCTTACACTGACGCAGTCCGAACCGGCCCACACCATAACAACGCTGCCACGTTAGTTCTTCCAGTGTGTGGAGAACTCCACTCGTTCTCTTTCAGTTCCCATCAGGGTATGCTGCGCTACTGAGCCATGGGCAAAGAGCAGGAGAGAGAGAGAGAGAGAGAAAATGAGAGAGTGAGAGTAAGTGAGATACTCTCCACTAGAGCCACAGCTCTCCAGTGGTGTGACTCCACTTGTTAGACTGGCGTAGCGTGTTCATCCACAGGGCTACAGGGTTTAAGCTGAGGTTGAGAAGGAGGGTGGGCTGGAGAGAGGCTGATTGCACACAAGGGGAAGGGCCGGGGGTGGGCTGGAGGGCAGCTGGATCAGAACATGAGCTATGCACATGAGTCACATGGCACATCCATTGTGGAGAGAGCAAGAGGCAGAGAGAGAGGGGAGAGAGAAAAATATAAAATAACACAGCAATCTACCAAAGCAGAGAGGATGACAGTGATGATGATGTGTGTGTGTGTGTGTGTGTGAGTGTGTGTGTGCCCATGTGCGCACAGCCAGGTTGACGGGGGAAAGTAAAAGAAATAAAAAACAGCTGAAATAAACAAATAGATTAAACTCCTGGAAATGAAAAAAACATGTAAGGTCTGGTTGCTAGCTTGTGAAAGTTTAAAGCCTTGTCCATTTGAAGAGCGAGGATGGCTGGAATTAAAAGCAGTCCTTTTCCTCTCTATTCTGCTTGAGACATCAAAATGAATGTCATTTCTTTTATCTATTTTGTCCAGGTACTTGTCACACTGTGAGGAATGGTGTAAAAACCCATTTTGTGATAAAGTGTGTGAGGATTATGAATGTGTGCACTAAAGAAAGGTGAAGTTATGGTTTTAATGGCCGGCTGGGTCAGGTTGAGGACATTTGGCTGGCATGATTCTAATGAGCCTGGGCTTAGCTGTAGAGAGAGAGAGAGAGAGAGAAGGAAAATGAACCACACTCAGAGCATAAAAATGAAATATATTTTACGGAAAAAAAGCTGTGAAACACACAGATTGATCTAGTGCTTCCTATCTCATGATGGTGAAACAGATAGATTAATATTGAGATCTGAGCCAGATTTCAATTAAAATTTCATTAGGGCTTCAGACACCCAGCTCAACTGTTGTTTTATCATTCTCATTATTTCATTGAATCCAACCATGTTTTTCTTGCGTGTTAGAGTCAAGTATTAATGTCAGTCCTCTCCTCCCTGTTTCTGTCTTTTTGCACACACTCTCACTCTCTGTGTGTCTCTCTCTGTCTTCCTCTCTCTTTTTCTTTCTACGTTTCTTTCTTTTCTTTCTGACTATTTCATTTCCCTTTTGGAGCTACATATAGCATCCAATATATGAACAATATTCATGCTTTTTAGCTCTTTGTGTGTCCTCTCCTGGTATTTGCAGATGGTAGCACTATTCACACATTCAATCAGAATCTAAGGCAATCTCAGGGAGTGTCTGGGGACTCAATAGATTACAGCTCCAGGGCCAAGTGTCTAGATGCCCCTGCTTTGCATATGAATGGCACCACTGCAAGCATTACTGGCGTACCCCCCACCCCGCCCTCCCAAAACCTCCTCTCTCCCTGTCCAAGCATGTGCGTATTGTGTCTTCAGAGGCGTTTATCCTTCACAGTTCATGTGACATCTCCGATTTGGGAGTGTGCCCCATCTCCAAAAACGCATTGTAATGCCATTGTTGCAGATGAAACAGATTCATTTTGGATGCTTTTTAAAAAGCTGGGTGATGTGGTGCTACAAGCTGCAAAGTAATGCAGAGCATTTGGGTAAGGCTTTGCCCCAGCACCTACGGAGAGACACGTGTCAGAACAACTTGAGGCTCCCCTGGAAATGACAAGGGGCTGCTTGCACATGACTTAAACACAGCATGTGACTCAGCAGGAGAAAGTGTCACATTATAAAGTACAAACGGTTATGAGTTCAAGTGCCTATAGTGTAATTTAGACTTATTAAATAAAAAACGACAAATTATAAAACCATATATTCAAGAGCTTGCACCAGTATGCATTAACTAAGATGGGAGTCTTATGCTGGCATGTCAGCTCAGAACCGCTTTTTTACAATCAATGTTTAAAATCCATTGATTGTGGAATGTGTGCACCTTTAACACTGTGGCCTACCAGAGAGTATGGAGCCTTACAAGAGTTGACAAAGACTTGGCTGTCCACGTTTCTGTCTATTTTAAGATAGGGTTCAAGGTAAAAGCTTAGGATCCATAAACCAATAATTCTTTTGGCTAAATGTGAATGTGAAATACCAAAGGGAGCGCTTTAAGAGATTCTTGGGCCAGCTAGCATAAGAATAGTCAAGTTTGTCCTGCAAAAGCCAACCTGGTGCAGAATCAGGGAGGGAAAAAAAGCAAAAAAATACTAGAAAGTCATAAAACAAATAATATTTAAAGCTGACATAAACTTTTTGCATAAATAATTCAGGGTGGCATTGGTGACTGTAGTGACATCAAACACCAATTAGCCTGTTTCAGCAGTGGCAATAAGGCCATGGAAAACATCTAGAAGATACATAGCTTCACACAAAAAATTACGGTGTTGCTTTAATGCAAGTTCTAGAGATCAAAACTTGTTTTACTTGTGCTAAATACATTTGTCTATAACAGACTTCTCCAAATCCATCTATTTTATTTTAGCATCACTATTTGTGCCTTTAAGACAATAAAACTCATAGTCCGAAAGAGAATGGAAATGATTTGTAATGCTTTCTAACAAACCTAATTCCTCATCGTACTGAAAAAAAAAAGCTTTTTGTGTTTACATCTGTGGTAAGTGTGCATTATTCCTCTTTTTCTCTCACTCCTTCATCTTTCCTTCAGTCGTCTGAGAAGTAGAGACCTGAAAGCCTCACAGTTAGGGGTCTGCCCCAGGGGGCAAGCCAAGCATTTAGGAGATCAGATTAATCACTGCCTGTACCTTTGTCTTTCCTCACTCTCTCTTTCTCTCCCACTCTCTTTCTCTTACAATCTCTTCTTTGCACTGTCTACACTCTCGTTCCCCTATTTCTTTGGCCTTCTCTCCTCTCTGATTTCTCCTCAGTGCCTCGAGCATGATTTGTGGGGTCTCCCCGTGCCCCCCTGTTGAATAGGAAATTAGCTTAGCACTTGGAAAGGCATTGGGTGAGCCTGAGACAGAAAAGAACACATAGACAGACAAGTGTAGAAGAAAGGGAGGGAAAACACATGTGAAGATGTGTGTGAAGAACACACAGGGTTAACAAGAAAGTGCAGAAGAGGAGGGTTCTTTAAAAAACAGTGAGGGACAGACGGGGGTTGCAAGCAGCCCATCTCGTGCAGGTTGGTGATGCAGGCTAGTCAAGCAGCCACAAGCGTACATTATGTGTGTGCAGGGCAACAGATGAATGAAGTGGTCGCCGAAACCGCCAATTAACACCCACTCCAGCTCAACCACAGCCTGGACCAGATCGCTCCGGCTCTTCGTCCTTTGTGCCGACGCCCACGCCAGTATTGTTCCTATGATGACTAACAAGAGGTGTGTGTGTGTGAGTGTGTGTGTGTGTGTGTGTGTGTTGGGGGAGGGGTGTCTCACTGCCATGGCACTCATAGTCTGCACACTTGAGTTCTGACTGAAAGGGAAAAGCGGCTGGGATGCTTGAGTTGCACTTAAGTCAAAGGCAACGGACACGCGGGGTCAGATAAAGTCATCCGGTGGGATTCATTGGGTTTCGCTTCACAAAACTGTTTGCGGCTGCTTAAACTACAGGGAGTGATTCTCTCTGTGTGTGTGTGTGTGTCTGTGTGTGTGAGAGTGTGTATGTGTGTGCGTGTATGTATTTGAAATACTCTTGGAGGAATATTAGTCTGAAGAGTTTGTGAAGTGGCGCAAGATAAAGAAGTGGGAAGAGAGAGAGAACGTGAACAGGCATGTGTGAGAACGAGTGAGAGATGAAGAAAGAGAGAGAGAGAGAGAGAGAGAGAGAGAGAGAGCAATTGCACTCAAACGGGATGAGTACTGTCCATAGAGAATTTGAAAGTAGTGGATCTGACTCCCCCATTCAATCTTACCAATCTCCAATACTCTGAAAATAAATTGCTTTTTAAATAGATTGCTTAGCTGCTATCTGAGAGCCACTGATGTGGATATATTTCATAGGCCGGTATTTAAACGAACCAAGGACCCCGCAGATAGCACCATTATTACAGACACCAGAAAGTAAGATGACTTGGCCAGCCTTTGGTAATGCCTGAAATAATTGTGAAAAAAAAAACCTGACTGTAAATGAAAATAATGAAGATAACTATGGGCCATATACATGAACCAGACTCAACCACTACATACGGGGAAACAAGTAGCATGCAAGTAATTAATCTAATAGCACTTTGTGTATATCTGCCCTCAGAATCAGAACAGTAATGATCACAGGGCTTTTGTAAGAGTCAATAAGCCCTAGGATATGACTCTAATGTCTGCCACCGTCTTTGTGCTGCTGCTGAGAGGCTTCAGCCAGCGGAAATGCAGTACGCTAATGCAGCACATTTCCAATTGATTAATGCTGTAGATCTTGTTTGTGGAAACCACCTAATGTTCCTGGAGGAAGTCGAGGCGAGCTGTGGGAATCGTTAGAGCCGATGTTGCGGAGGGGCACAGAAGAGCACAAGAGAGGCGGATCGCCGTAAAATATGCACGTTAGAATGCATTTTGGGCCCTTGTCTCATAAATATTGACATCCTGACCCACTGCTGTAAAAACAAATGGGTCTGAGTGTGTGAGAGAAAAGCACAGCAGGGAAGGCCAGAGCAAATATCTGTGGACAAACATAAGGCCCAAAGAATACTATGCCTAAAGGTAACATTCTACATTTGAAGGCTAAAGCAAAGCTTCAAGTATTAAGCCTTTGCATTGACTGCGTAACAGACAAAGCGCAGCAATTGAGGTAAAACATAAACACATTCAGTATGAGTAAACAACCTCTTGATTACCACACTAAATTCACAGCAGAATGGCTGCACTGTAAAATGCTAGTGCATCAAAACACTCAAGGGTTAATAGAGAAAATAAATGAATAAATGAATATAAACAGCCAGGAACCTGAGGGTAAATAGCATAGCATAGTGGCTAGAGTGCGTCTGCATTCAGCATAGCCCCTGGCAGCTGGTGAGGTGCTACACTACAGCCAACAATGCAGCCCAGTATAAATGGCCAGGGGAGACCCATCAGGCACAGCCATATTGTTCTCCCATTTCCCCTCATTGATCCGACGTGTCCCCTCTCACTCCAGCTCATTTCCTTAATAGTGCTTTGAATGAATAACAAGGGCCACAGGTATAGCCTACACCTGCAACTTTGTTTTGGTTTAGTACAAAGGTTACAAATAATCAGTACATCTATCAGAAGAGGATCATTTTTCATTTTTCTGGATCAAAAGTTTTTGGAAGAATTATTCCTTTTTTTTTTAGAATGAATCCTATTTTGTGTGTCCTTTTCATAGTGCCACTGTGTAAACATTTGCCTATAGCAGAATTTCAAGAACCATTGCTATTGTTTATCAGAGGAGGCCATCTTGAAAAAAAAATACTGTACATAATTGAGAATTAATGTCATGGCACTAACATCTGATTTGGTTATTTCAAAAAATAAATTTGCTAAAAAAAAAAATATTTTGTGTAGAGTCTCTCTCTCTCTCTCTCTCTCTCTCTCTCTCTCTCTCTCTCTCTCTCTCTCTCACACACACACACACACACACACAAGCATCCGTGAGGTCCCTTGTTTCTGAGGTCACAATTCTGGGGGACTTAGGTGGGGGGATGGAAGACCTTCTGGTAGCACTTGAACAAGGCTTTAAATGGATTACAACATGGGAAGGGGACCTTAGTTTTCTGACTATCAGCTGAGAACATAAGTAGCTTGTAATATGAGGCAGTGGAGCCCTGTGATAAGGACATTGTAATTCTATCCTATTATATAAAAACATTTACCTGCAGGGAAGGGAAATGATAAAGTGTCACACCGCATCAAGCCCTTAAATCATCACTCAAGTGATAAAATAGAAACAAGGGGAATGTATGAAATACAGTTAGATATTAATATCATATTGGTATGAGTTTAAGGTTACTCTATGGGCTTTTGGAATCAATTACATTTAGTTGGGTTCAGTGTGCTAGTAAGAAGTAATGTTTTCATTTTAGAATATGAGGTAGTAATGAGGTAAAGATATACAAAAAAACATTAGCATTTTAAAAAAATTAGGACTTTATTTTTTTAAACAAAATTAATTAACATCAAGCAAAATGTTTAAAACAGAACATGAATCAAAACCTTCTCAAATATTTTTAGATATGAAAGAAGACAATCACCAAGCTTTTCACCGGATTTGGGTTGAAATAATTCTTCAAAGAACTCATAAAGATAATGATTGTCATAATTATAAATGCCATTTCAACATTAAAGGAACATCAAAGAAATGTCAATCAAAAATATTTGTACAATTTATGTTGCAAAACAAACATCATTGTGAAATATCTGTTTAGAATTCAAAGTCCCAAATAATGCAATCTATCGAAGTAATCATCAAATAAAAAAAATAATAATTATATTGAAGGCTTTTAAGGTCACTCTGCAGTAGTATCCTATTTACTCAATTAATACTTCAGTGTGGATATGTTTACATTTGATTCTTTTCTTTCAAACAACAACTGATCTTTTTTTCTGTTTGCATAGGTGAACTTAAGCCTGTCCTCTCATTTTTGGCAAATGCATTACATGAGGTACTAATGTCAGTAAGGCAAGAGTGAAAATCTGTATAATCTTAAAAAATATATTTTTTTAAATGTATGAGAGGTAAATAAATAACAGCTATGCTAATACTGGCTGCTACAAAAGAGCCATATTGTGAGGGCCATTCTTCCCAATTGTATGGGTGTTCTAGTGTTGGGGCCAGCACCTCTGTCACTCCCTACCCCATCCCACCCCCACCCCCTTTTCCCCTCCAGCTCCTTTTCAGCCAAGCCCAGCCCAGCACACAAGCGCTCCATAATTACAGGCCCATCAAACGGGGGAGCGCAGAATTGCCCTGAAATGGAGGCAGCTCGTTTGAATACGTTTAAAGATGATTAAGAGTAAATTAGATTGTCTGGAGATTTAGCACCCTTTCCTCTCTCTCCCACGAGCACCTCTCTCCCTCCCCCTCTCTCTCTCTCTCTCTTCACACTCCCCCATCTCACCCTCTTTCTTCCATCCTCCTCATTAATGCATGGACATTTTCCCTATTTATGTCTAGAGGGGAAAAAAACAAATCAATAATAATCGTAATAATAAAGATGATAAAAAGAAAAAAAAGAGTCCGACTCAATGTCATCACTGAGGGAGAAAAATAAATAAATGTGGAGCAAATCATTTTGTGGGACAAGGAGCAGAGAGGAAAGAAAATGGGAGAGTGCCCCCTTTTGCTCATGTATATGTATAAGATCTGACATGTCTGAAGATATTCTTTCATAAGTCAAGTAGATCCTATTAGGTGGGCAATTGGATTTCCATGGGTGTTAGAGTTAAGAATATCGCATCACACATGGCATGTGATACATATTCATAACATGCACGCGGATACATGGAAAACCCGGTTATAGTGAATTTTAGCTGGTGGTAATTGTTTATCCGGTGTGTAAGTGTGTGTGTGTGTGTGTGTGTGGTGCATGAGTAAAAGAAAAAGAGAGAGTGTGTGTGTGTGTATGTGAATGCTCTTTCAAAGGCACTCTTTCTCTCAGTGCATAAATTGAGCTGTCGCCAGCTGAGGTGGACATTTTGTTGTCTTGGCCCTGGCGGTGGCTTGGTGAATGGGGCGGGCCCCGTTTGTGGAAACCCTGTGTGATAAATGCCACTTTTCACAGCCATTTGCATGAAAAGAGGAGGAGTGTGGCAAGGAGGATGAAAAGAAGTCGGCGGACTCATCTCTCTGTGCTGGATGATAAACACCGGTGACTACATAACATTTGCATCCTCCAGCTTGCACCCACCATCATCCCTCCCCCCCTAACACACACACACACACACACACCTCACCTCACACAACGTACCAACCCGCCCCTAAGCAAGGCCACCCTGACACTGTCAAACAGCAGTCCATCCTCTGCCAAAGTCAAGGCACAGTTGACTTAGTGTAATAAAGCACATGCGTGAATTCATCAGGTACAAATATGTATGAATATAAAGAGAGATATACTGTATGTATATATACACCGTATACTGACTAAGTAAAAAAATACACTACAAAAAACCAATAGAAATACAGAATATACATCCTTCAAACAAAATATGAACAAGGAAACTCTAAAAAAAGAAGATAAAATTACAATAGAAGGCAATCGAAGCAACAGGAAATGCAGAAAATTACAAAATGCTAAGTTACTACATGCTAAATACTAATCCTATTAGCTAAACATGCTAAACACTATCACCAGCTGTGCTAACACTATCAACAGCCGTGGAACTACAACTACACACAACACAAGGTTGACATGCAAGCATGGCAGATAAGGCTCTGTGTGGTGGCCTGGTAGGTAACAAAAATAGTTAACTAGAGAGGTAAATAAATGAGTAAATGTACAAGACACGAGGACGAGGGTGTCAGTCTGACCAACTCAGTGCGACTGCCCACAGCATGAAAAAGCTCACATAGGCAGATGGCAGCTTTGAGGCTTCAGCTCACTCTAGTCCCTTGTGCAGTCTCCGAAGACATGACTCTCCTCGACTACGCGTATTCTTAAGCAATAACAACGTGATCCGTATTATCCACCCAAGAATACCCGTCACCGAAGAGAGTCTTTGGCGCTCGTGTTTTTGTTTTGTTTGTTTGTTTTTGTTTTGCCATTTTTGTTTCATTTTGATGATTTTTTTTTGGCAAGAGGAAAGGGTGAAAGCAACGTGCACGCGACCATAAGCAACAATCGCTCCTCAACCGCCTGGCAACAGCAAGGGGCTTTTCAAATCAATTGATTGAAGACGCTTTACAGCGTTGAAAGGCAAGGGCCCATCAATGGCTTTTCTGCAAACAGAAATCAAAGGTGCATTTTTCAATCCCAGTTTGGTAGGGCAGAAACAAAAAAAAGAAGAAACAAAAAAAGAAAAATTGAAAAGAAAAGAAAAAAGAAAAAATTAAGAATAAAAAGCAAACAAACAAAACAACTATTCCAATACCTATTCAGCTATTCCTTCCAAAAGAGATCCACTAGAACTCACTATATTTAGACCATGTCTAATGCACACTAGCAAAATGCCATTCTCCATCTCTGTGTAATTGCTAGAGCAGCAAAAACTAAAGGAAGGAAATGGTCTGCAGCCCCCGCCTAAGAGATGGTATGAGCCCTGGTAAGCAGACACCTACCTGGGCCACAGAGGCTGTGAGGTCCTGCTGCATCCTATCCAGTGCCGAGGCTCCAGCAGCCTCCATCGGTAATGGGATTCCCTTCCCAGGCGCAGCGCTCCCAATCCCGGCAGGTGTTATCCTGGAGTAATGAGCTCCTGTGGAAAAATGCAGGAGCAAGTAGGTTATGGGTCACATCCAACACAGGGCCTGTCAAGCCTGCCTAAACATTACAACCACTCACCCCCTTACATGTAGCGAAAGAGAGTGCGTGAGAGAGAGAGAAAGAGAGAGAGAGAGAAAGAATGATTGGGGGTGGGGGTTAAGGGAGGGTGGAGAGGGAAAGAGAGACTCCCCCTCTCCTTCCATTGGTACAAGAGATTCTATGTGGATAGCAAGAGCTTTAATGATGCATGCCAGACCAAGAGAAAAAAGGCAAACATTTTCTGTCATTACAGCTTTCATTTGAAATAAAAGGGTGCTTTGACAGTACTTATCAAAACGCCCAATGGGTATCTGTTAGTGACATTTATAAATGCAAAACACACACAAGAAAAAAATATATGAAAAAATATGCCCCAGGGTGACTTAAAAATTAATGACGAAAAAAAAAACCCTGATATATTTACAAACTAAAGCTTTTGTTTTAAAATCTAAATATTATAAAATAATTCCTAATTACTACTGAAATATGGAACTGGGTCCTGCCTTTCCAATCAATAGATTCAATGAAATAAAAATAGATGTTGTACCTCAACGTATCCTGTTTAAAATCACTTCATTGATTTCTGCATCTGATCAATAACTTCTAGTTTGGTTCTTATGATTTGTTTGCGTTAAAACAAATAGTGATTTTTTTTAGGGAAGGATGATGCCCTATGTCAGTATTATTTTACTCTTTACAGCATAATTGTAGGTAATAATATATAAAGGAGGGAAATATATATATACAAGCAAACACCACTGAACACTGCAGAAGACCAAAAACATTGTATCGTTTTCACATTTTACAATGGCTTCGCCCCAATTATGAAATATGAATTACATTCTCATAAATTCTTTAGAGGGAGTACACATGCACACACACACACACACACACACACCAGGCTTCCGTACATAAACACACAATGCATCTTCAATGCACGCTTCTACACAGCCTCGACAACACCAGGAGAGGGGAGAAGGGGAAAAAATCCAATTTATGCCATTTTCAAGCACACAACTCTCACAAAGCGCCACGGCTCGTCCTGTCCACAATTGCAGAATAATGAGCGAAACACAAACAAATGCTCTCAATGAACCCAGACGCAACACTAGAAGCACCCAGCTGTTGATTAACAAATACAAAAGACACTGATGCTTAAGCAGAAGGACCATTATCCCCTATCTCTCAGAGAGGGACCAAATCCCAAGAATACCACAGAAGAGGAGGAAGGAGGGGAGACAGAGAGAGGAAGAGATGGCTGGAGTGCATGGACAGAAGAGCCAGAGGGAGAAAGAGAGAGACAGAGAGGGGGGAGAGATAGATAAAGGGTGTTGATCACTGCACACAGAGACGAGCTGGACTCAAGCACTGGACACAACAAAAGCGTTTCTCCAGCTTCCTCGCAGTGTTGAACTGGGGCTGCCACTCACTCACACTCACACACACACGCACACACACTTCAGCCCCTGTTCCCCTGGAGACCCCCAGCTGTTAAACGACGGGACGTACCCCCCACAGACATCAGCAGCAGCAGCTCCAAACGCATGGACATGCCACCCCCCCAAACCCCCAACACACACACACACACACACACACCGTCTGTCTCTCACTCTCTCCACACACACACACACACACACACACACACACACACACACACACACCAGCAAAGCAGCCCCAGGGGCTCTCTGTCTCTCCCTTGGAGAAAAAAAGAAAAGGAAAAAATGCAGTCCACTATGACTGTCTAAAGCCTCCAAGACATCTCTGTGCTCTCTCCATTACCCTATCTTCTTTCTGCATGTTTCCCTCTTTATCTTTATCATTTTTGTTTATTGCACATATTTATGCTGAACCTTTTCCTCCTCTCCTCAACCTCCTCTTCCCTCTGCCCCTAACTAACTAACAAAATCAATCAATCCCTATCCATGCATATCTATTTCTGTTTGTGGTAAGCAAAGTTCCTCCGGGTGCACTCAATCACTTTTCCAACGATCTTTTTTCTGTAGTTCTTGTCGTACACACACACAGAGGCATACACACAGACACACACACACACACACAGCTCCTCTGTGTTCTGATGTGTCTTTATGAGAGGAAAATAGCTCTCTGATTGCAGGGAGCAGGGCAGAAAGGGCTGGGTGAGATCTCTGCTGATTTTTTTTTCTTTCTTTTTTTTTTGAAAGCGCAGTACTGTAGATGCTGCTCTTGAGCATCTCTCTCTCTCTCTCTTTCTCTCTATTCTCTCCATCATTCTCCTCCTCCCTGCTTTACACCACAGCACCAAGCTCTGCTGTTCCACAACAGAAGAAAAATGATTAGTGATAATAAATAAAAACGTTTTTTTTTAACTACCTGTAACTAGTGTCTTCCATCTTCATGACTTAAATCCCAACGAAACTACATCTCACAAGCAGAATTTTTCTGAAGACAAAAAATATTTATCAAGAAAAAAAAAGAATATCAGAAAATCATCCACTAACAGCGTTGCCATTAACAGAAGTGAAAAAACACGACACAATGAGGGAAGTAAAATGAGGGAAAAAATAGACCTTTTGGGTGCTCATAAACTAAACAAAAATATATCTGAGGAATAAAAATGATTATTTGACAGGACACACAAAAATAGTCACTCCTTCACACGAAACAAAAGAAATAAAAAAGCAAACGCAAACGCAAAAGAGGACAAAAAAACCCCACACTAGTGAGATCCACACGTGCTCCACAAGCCGGGCTGCCTTACCCTCAGTGCTGCTGGCTGCACGGGCTGCTTCCCGCCGCGCCCGCTCAAAGCGCTGGGTGTCGTCTGATGCCTGACTGTGATATGCCTCTCTCCTCTCTTCCCTTACTCTCTGTCTCTCTCTCTCTCTCTCTCTTTCTCTTTCCCCTTCTCCCTCCTCTCTCTCTCACTCTCTCTCCTCCACGCCCTCTCTCTCACTCTCTCTCTCTCTTTCGTACTGTCTTTTCGCCTTGCTTGGCGCTTCTCGCTCGTTCCTCCATGCTCCGCTCCCTCTCTTCTTCTCTCGCTCTCTCTCTCTCTCTCTTTTTTTCCGCAGGCAGGCGCATCTGTGGGTTAGTGTGCCAGTCCGCCGAGCGTTGTCATCGTTGCCGTGGTCGCGGAGCCGGTGGAAAAGGGGTGGAGGCGGAGAGGTGGTAGTGGAGGAAGAGGTGGAGGAGGGGAGGAGTGGGAGGCTGCCTTGCCGGTCCCTGCTGGTCAGAACGGAGAGGGGCAGCCAGGCAAACGGTGCAGCAGGAGGAGGGAGAGAACGGAGCGGCGGAGGCACCCCAAGGAGCCGTTTGCGGCGGGTGGGGGGTGGGGGGTCTCAACCGTACGGCTGGAGCCCCAGCATCAGCACCACCAGCACCCGCAGCAGCAGCAGCAGCAGCATCCTTCTCTCTCTCTCTCTCTCGCTCAACAAAAGGAAGAAAACCCTGCGGATGCTCGCTCTTCTTCTTCTTCTTCTTCTTCCTCTCTCTCTGTCTTCTTTCTCTTGCTCTCTCTCTCCTTCTCTCTCCTCATCCCTCTCCCTCTACCTCCAGCACTATCGCTCCAGGAGCCAGTTGTTGCTTGCTCGACGCGGTGAATGAACTCTCGGCGATGTGTGAGCGGCAAGAGAGAGCCAAGGAGAGAAAGAGTGAGAGAGAGAGCAAGGGGGAAAGAGAGAGAGAGATAGAGAGAGAGAGAGATGCAGGAGAGCAAGTGACAGAGTGAGAGGAGAGGAGAGAGTGGGAGAGAGGAAGGCGAGCAGGAGAGAGTGAGCGTGAGTGTGCTCCGTGTGTGTGACAGAGAGAGATAGAGAGAGGAGAGAGAGGGAGGCAGAGGTAGAAAAAGGGGAGGGAGAGAAAAAGAGCAGGGGGTCTGAGCGAGTGAGTGAGAGTGAGAGAGATAAAGAGAGAGAGAGAGAGAGAGAGAGAAATCGTAGCATAGAAATCCCTCAGCCAGGCATCAGACTGATGCTCTGTGTGTGTGTGTGTGTGTGTGCTCTCGGAGTGAGTAAGAGAGGGTGAGAGAGAGAATAATTAGATTGGAACCACACACCCCCTTCCCCAACGCCACCCCACCCAAAACGCACTGAGACGTGGATCCCATGCACCTAATGGTGGATTAATTGAGGGAGATCTGACGTGGTGCATGCTCTGTGGGTTCACATCCCTTACTTCCCAAAGGGGAGGGCTGTGGGTGGGTGTGGTGTGGGGGAGCCTTGGGGGGTTGGGAAAAGTGGGTGGTTGTAATGCATAGGGGGCTATAGCCAAGACATCAACCCCCCCTCCCCCCAGCCCCCTCCACACACACACACACACCTTCCCCTAAACCTTCTCCTTTCTTGCATATGCTGACTGCTGGACCAGCTATAAAAAACATTTTAGAATATACACACATACACAGATGCAATGGAGAGTAGTCGAGCTGTGTGTGTGTGTGAGAGAGAGAGAGTATCTGTACGTGTGTGTGTGTGTGTGTGTGTGTGTGTGTGTGTGTGTCCTTGTGTGTTAAAGGTAAAAAGGTAAAATGTGTCAGGCTGTCATGACCGGCTATGGAGGTTGCTTTGGAGACCATCAGAGAATTAAGGCATGGGATGTCCAGAAGTGAGAGAATCCCTTTGTGAGCAGACAGAGAGACAAAAAATAGGGAATTTTCTGATAGAAAAAAATGGTGGTAGGGGGATGAGAGTTGAGGGGAAATACATCCTCTCTCCCCCCCCCCCCAATCTCTCTCTCTCTCTCTCTCTCTCTCTCTCTCTCTCTCTGTCAAACAGAAACACACACAAACATACACACACCCACATGTACGCATGCACACATACATAGAAATGCACCTATTTCATTCAGGCTGACTTACGGTCTCTTTAATGCCAACAAGCCTCTTAACATCCCGCAGAGGGGGTGACTTTTGAGGCTGACATTTTCAATTACTAAGGTCTTAGATGATTCAGGGGAGTTTCTTATTTTGCTTATGGTCTTAGGTATTTTGTCAAGAGATCTTGCGTTATTCTCTGTAGATGAGGATTGGATTTCATAAGGCATGCAAATACCCAGCCTATGCAAAGAAAATGGAAAATACCCAATAAATTGGTTTGGCTCCTCATACATTTGGGAAAAAAAAAAAAAAAACAAGACAAGAATAATTTAATGCGATTTTGGCACAAAATGATTGTTGAATCAGCACAGAGTGCCTTGTCAAATCTCATTTCGCTTTTATTTGTCGAAAAACGCAAACATGTGTCAATGGACGAACAAACAAGCTCTGCTGTTTACAACGTAGTTACATAGTCACTGTGCTGCTAAGTTCAAATGCACATAGTTGTCTTTTTTGGGCTTTTCTTTCAACAGCATACTGAGACCTGCCCCCACTGAATGTGAATGAACACTTGGTGCATTGGAGTCAGCTTGGTACTTGGAGTCAGCCCTCATTGAAATGATCGTGACAACCTTTTGGCCTGAACGGGAATTGTCAACTGGATATGAGCCTCAACTCCTTTGGCACAGATTCTCTTAAGCGAGACTTACAAATCACGTCCACTTCCCAGAGAAATGAAGAATAAAATAGCTCTATCTTGTTATGGGAGTCTAATACAAAGCAGACAAAGGAATCAAATCAGCAAGGGTTTCAGGCAAAAGACAGCCATATACTGCCCCCTGTTGACCATTTATGCCCCCTGCAGTGTCTAAGTGGCAGGCTTCTCATTGTTCCCTAGATGAGAGCCTACTGCTGAGCTGCACTGCAATTACAGGGGAGGAAAAAAAAACAGAATTAAATAAATAAGTTGTTATTGGATACAACTGCTCAAGATGACGGCAAACGACAAAAAGGGAGTGAAAGTGCGACACACACAAAAAAACATGGTGGCATGAGACAACAGAATATCCCTATGTGCCCCTGCTGAGGAAAGGAAGAAAGACATGAAACAGGGGCTTTAGAGAGAGAGAGAGAGAGAGAGAGAGAGAGAGAGAGAGAGAG
>JAGFZM010000264.1:318341-365689 GCA_017657215.1 Limnothrissa miodon | reverse complement strand
CACACACACACACATTAAAACACACACACACACAAACATCATACACACCTACTGGGGAAGTTACAGCGACTGACAGCATACACTTCAGACCCAGCAGCGAGTTGTTGTTTTTGTGTGTGTGTGTTTTAATGTGTGTGTGTGTGTGTGTGTGTGTGAGTGAGTGTGTGTGTGTTTGTGTGTGCATGTGACTGTTTTCTCCCCCAGGTGATATATTCATTGCATTCATTAAACTGTTCTTGTAGTGCAGGCCCGCCTGCTGCCTGTGCCTGTGGCCCAGTGCGAGACTGGTTAAACCATCAGTGCCCAGCCTGTGCCAGCTCCCTAACCACAGGCTACGCTTCCATCTGATCCTCCTCTCTTGAACTCGAGCCGTGCCATAAACGTCTGCCCCAGATCCCTGCACAGTGTCAATGGGACAGTGAGTACGCACTCGCTAAATAGGTTTGGAAGAACATTGGAAAGAGGCCTCCTATCTTGCCATAAGTGCAGTTGTCCGGGTTGAAAAGAGAGAGAGTGGTTTGTTCGTAGTTTTAGCTGTAGAGTTCCAGATGAGGGTGAATGAGATGGTGCTAATGCTAGTGGCTTTGGAGCAGAGCCTTTTGCGATGTCTGGCACCCCATTTCCCACACCAACACACACACACACACACACACACACACATCATTTGGAAAACAACACTTTCTTCCTTCCGCATTCTGTGCCCTCATCGTTGGCATTTAGCATGAATTATTGATGCAGGTGCCTGGATGTGTGTTTAATCACTGGACAAATTGTTCACTAATACACCGCCAGCACCAAGAGGCTTTCCCGTTCTCTAGCGAGCATTTTTTTTTATATCACAAATGTAATTGTTCATTTTTGGGGGAGTGATTGGAATGCAAGAATTGCGAATGCAAGGGAATAGAAAAGACATCGAGGAGGGAGGAGTGAGAGAAAGGGAGTGGAAGAGAGGAGAAGGGGGGTGAGAAAAGGGAAATCATTAGCACCGGTTCCCCAAATCTAATTTTTGAAAAATGCTAGCTTTTAGCAAAAGACTAAAACACATGCGCCACTCCTTATTAGAATTTCTCACTCTGGCACACACCACACCAGGCCACCCCACACCAAGCCACACAACCCCACCCCAACACCATGCCACACAACCCCACCCCAACATCATGCCATGCGAGCCCCTCTTCTCACTCCCTGATCGGACTCAGATTTCGGTCATTAGTGGAGCATGATGGGATTTTTTTTTTGCCGTGTATAGTCACCAGGCCGGAAGCACAGCCAGAGCCGAAGCTGGGGCTCTCGATTAGCAGTAGCCACTCTCCAGGTAGCCGGAGATTATTACTGTGGCCTGAATGCTCCAGCGCTCTCCCGACTCATGGAGCACACTCAACTGGAACACAAACTCTGCAGCCGAGCTGATAAAGCCACTGAGAGAGAGAGAGAGAGAGAGAGAGAGAGAGAGATGATTAGGAGGGGGTGGAAGGGAAAGATGGAGAACGATAGGAGAAACTGAAAAAGGGCATGAGAGAGTAAGCAGAGAGGTGAAAGTCAAACTTTTGCTGCCTTGGCCTATACCTTAGATTTAAAGCACAGGTTTGCTTATTTGTGTATTTTTTCATTCCAGGGAAAAAAATGTGGAATAGTGCCCTGACAGCAGTGGACTACATCTAGCCACAATATCACAGATATTGGGCACCAGCAAAAGGGGGAATATACTCTCTTGATATAATGGATCTGCTAGACTTTCAGATGTGATGGAAAGGGAATCAGAGAAAGAAAAAGCCTCCATAAAAAGGGGGGAAAAATCTAGAAATTCGTTGATCTTGGCAAGAGACTTTGGCCAAAACTAAGCCAGGCTAACTTCAAAGAGCCAATCCAAAAGTGTTGCCTCTGTGGTCATTCACCTTCTCGTATGCTAGTCTCGGCCTGCCAATCCAAACTGCCTGAATACGTGAACCTCATTAAGGCAATGAACTGTCACTTGTCTGAGGAGGGTTACAGCAGCACTGTTTGCCATGCCGAACAGACCTGTGTGAGCTCCAGGCCACGGGGAAATGAAATACAACAAACAGGCCCTTCGGAGATGATGTCATGTCTGTAATTACGGGTAGTGATGAGTAGCCAAAAGCCTACTGACCTGTGGATGACTCAGAAAAAGCATGACCTCATAACTAATGGCTGGGTGGGAGGAGACCCATTACTTCAGCATTAAAACTCCATCTTGAGTGTGGTTCCAACACTTCCAACTGAACAGTAATGGTAAAAAAAAAAAAAAAGAAATAGTAATGATTATTTCTATCAGCTATCAGCTGACAGAAGACTCATGTAGGGGTTGACAGGTAAACATGAAATTAGTTTCCTCTTGTTATTGTTTTCTGATTCTATGCTGGATAAAGGCACTAAATTTATAATAAGGTAATATAAACACACAAACCAGACTACTGAATTATTGGTAAAGCCAATCATGAATTCATATCATACAATATTTAAGCTTGCATAAACACACAAGAATGGTAGTATTTTGTAAGAATTCTTAGCATAAATCATAGACATACTGTACCCTACCTCTGACATTAGATATGATGAGATATTGGAGCCTATTGCTATAATCCACTACCATCAGAGTGCTGCAGAAGTTGAGACTGCACTGCTTCACATCTGGACTGGTAGAAAGAATGCATAAATGTGAAAAATGACCACCTATGGCCTAAACTGACACCCTTTTTAAAAAGCTCTGAAATGGTAACGTCTCAAATGGGTGGCATACAGAACTAGTCGCCAGGCTATGGCAGATCCACACAAAGAGACGCGCTGAGAGATGGGGCATGGGTCAAATGAGCAGGGGAGGGGAGGCTAGGAGGCGTACATTTTGGATAGGACAGTTGTTGCAATTTCCTTAGAAAGCATGCCAAAACTATTCCTGAGCACAAACAAACACGCGCACGGTTGCTCATAAATAATGCACCATGTGCTTCACTCATTTCCATCCAAGACAGCCCCAATGTTATGAAGTGCAAGTTAATGGGTAAACTAATTGCAATAAACAGGAGTAGTGTTTAATGCGAGTGAGCACTTTAATAGGGAAAACAGCCCTAATTAGGAGTGTTAGTGATGTGGCAGTGCATCCTCCCTTCATCGACGGATGGGCAGACGGGGGTGAGAATAGATTTGAGGGTTGGGGGTTTTGGGT
This sequence comes from Limnothrissa miodon, assembly GCA_017657215.1. Taxonomy (NCBI): domain Eukaryota; kingdom Metazoa; phylum Chordata; class Actinopteri; order Clupeiformes; family Clupeidae; genus Limnothrissa; species Limnothrissa miodon. The sequence continues at coordinate 362,508 of JAGFZM010000264.1, read as the reverse complement.
GGGGTGTGTCCGTGTGGCGTGGCAGGGTTTCTGATCAACCCAGCAGTGTTTACCCACGGCGACTGTGAATGCAACTCTCTTCGGAGTTAGACAATCTCTGCCGCATTGATCCCTGGACACATAGTCGCTGGGGGGACAAGATGGATATTTGTAATTTGTTCCGTAGGATGCCGTGCCCACCCTGTGACACACACATACACACACACACAAACACACACACAAGCAGCCTCATACATACAAACACCGCAAAAAGCCTTTTAAGCACGAGCCACACACTTGAACACAGGCAAATGCTCAATAATGATGTTGGGCCCCACTCCTGTTGCTTTTTGATGAGGGCAGACTGAGAGCACGGGGGCCGCTGTGATGTGGCCGAACAATGCTGGCTCTTATTTGCATTAAGAGCAAGCAGGTAGCTGCAGTAATGGCTTTGTGGCTTTTCAGCAGATGTCTTTGATGCAGCCGAATCAATAGGCATCTTCAGAACTTCATCTCCCTCCTGAGGGGTCTTTTGCCCCAGAGAGTCTTGGTGACAAATCGGGGTATAAATATCCCTTTCTGTGGCGTTCACTTTCATATGTGATATTATATACTGTTTCACTTACTATATCAATGGATATAGCTATGGAATCTGAAATTGCTGTCTCAAACATGTGGTTATGTAAACCAACTCGTATTTGGAGGATCACTCAAAAATGTCAATCGTATGATAATCTATTAATTGTTTTTTTTTTTTTTCACACCACAACTTAAGGCTTTCAGAGCCCAGTGTTGACCAGGGAACTGGGCAGCTTCACTATTGGATGTGACGGTGGTGATAATTTGAGGAATGAAAGGTGATGTTTAGTCATTACGGGCGTCAATGAAGATTCCAGAAAATGACCGATGGCAGGGCCAGATCGCTCCCAGAGACAGGCTGTCACCTCTCCCCATTCCTAAAGGGTAAGCTGATTAAGCGAGGCCCATATTTGCAGGGCGTTTCTTTATTTAGCAGAATCAAAATTAATATATAAATAAACATTATTTACAGCAAAGGGGGAATGGGATGGGGGGTAAGTAGCTGGTCGACATGCTAGCAGGCCTGAATGGCTCTTATAATTGGGATGCAGGTAGCATCTTAGTCTTAAAAAAAGAGCTGAGAGTCTGCCCCTGTGGACATGTTGAGGTCTCGGTATCAGGGACCAGATTAACATAAGCGAGATGAGGCCTGCCAACTCCAGACCATTCCAAGTGAAACTAATTACACATCCCCCCCTGTTTAAATCAATACCTAGGAGAAATGGTTGCAATGAAAGAGAGAGGGAGGAAGAGAGAGGGAGAGAAACTCCAAATTACAGTTGCTTCTTTCCTCTATTCCTCCCTTTTTTAGTGGGGTACAAAGACCTCATTAGAGGGGTGCGGGCCGCTCTCTCGTTGTGCCGCTGCTTCAGCTGCCTCTCGGACGTGTCGCCCCTGTGCCACCCAATCAACTCTGTTTACCGAGCAAGGCTGTGCTGTGGCCTCCCACTAATGCAGCGTGTTAAAATTTAATGCCACAAGGTTTTGGGGCTGCTAGGGGATTGAGGGCGCCCATCAAGGCAGAGGCACGAGCCAGATGCCCATCTCTTTCTCTCTCCTTCTGTCTAAGACTTATTCACTTCCTCTCTCTCTCTCTCTCTCTCTCTCTCCACCCTTTCCTTCCCCAGAAGGATGTGGAAGTATTACATTAGACGGTAAATCTACACCAGCCTTGTTAATTATTTAGGAAAACAAAGTGCTGCAGTCATAGACACTCTGCTGTGCGGCTGTGTGATGTTTAATCTACATAATGTATCTGGAGACTGAGGCAGTAGAAAGAAGAAACACAGAATGAGAGTGTGAGAGAAAGAGAGGGAAAGGGATAGAGGGAGAGAGAAAGAGCAGAGAAGAGAGGAACCATCAGGGATGGGCAGAAAAAAAGAGGGACGAGTGCCGTGAAGGCAACACAGAAGGTGAGCTGAGGAGGACAAGAGGGAAGGCGGAGAGGAGTGCACGCAAGTGTCCTCAGTAGGATAAGGTCTCTTTTAAGTGCACAAGAAGGCTCTGATGGAGTCATAAACAACATGGCAGAGGGAAGATTCCAGGGCAGAGGGAGGAGGGATTAAGCAGATGACAGAGTGACACCAGGACACATAGTCTTCGGAGGAGGGAGACAAGGAATACTAGAGCTGCAGCCTGGCAGAAAAGCAAGATGGTGAGAGCTTCACAGAGGTCAGGGAGAGGTAAAAATAAAGAGAGCGAAAAGAAATACAAAGGAAAAGGTTGAGGGAGGAAAGGGTATGGCGGAGCATAGATGGACCAGTAAGTTTTATACAATGCCTGTGATGTGCCAAGTGCCAAATCCCCTTTCTTTTTTCTTAATCCAGCTTTTGTGTCACAAAGCCCCTGGCGTCTCACCCCAGTGAGCAGACGCCTCGTTGGAAATATGTTTAATGGCAACTTTAATAATACTAATGACATGAAAGGAAAACAACTGAAAAGTCTTCATTTGGACCATTCTTAATCATACCCTGATTCTTTGTGGGACTTACTTAATAAGCTATTCTTTCTTCTCTAAATCTACCCTGTATTTCTTTGTCTCTTTACTTTGGCTTTGACACATTAATATATTAATATGAGCTAAAAAAAAAAAAAGTGGTAAATGGCATTTTCTTGACTATACTACTTTCTCAAAGGGCCCTTGACTGCAGAAACACTACAACGGAATAATAATTGTTTTATATATTATGAAATTAATAAATTATTGTTTGTGAATGTTGACTCAACAAGCAATGGTATGACCACAACACTTGACAGTGTTTACATGATCAATATACATAAACAGTCTACCCCTTTTTTACCACATGCCATGCTGAGTCTGAGACACAGCAAACACACACTTACACAGACACACACAGACACAACGATACTAAATTCCCCAGAGAATAGTGGTGGGCGATTCGGGCCCCAGGTCTCTGTGAAAATGATGGTGCAGAGAGAGTCCCACTGCTGAGATGAGCCTAATTATTGCAAAGAGCCGCTCACCAGTGTCTCAGCTAGACTCAGAGGACTGCCATCCTCCTTCTGTCTGCTTTCCCTCAATTCCTCCTGACCCCTTCCTTCTGTCAGGCCCACATACCGCATCCGCTCAACTTCACTTAGCGTGAGAGGGGGAGAGCAGAGGAGGAGGAATGGACAGAAGGAGGGAGAGAGAGATCCTGGGGGGCTTTCTGTGTAAACACTAAACATGTTTCAGAAACGGAGGCGTTCGATACTCCAGCCTTGTAAATTGTATCGAATGGCCCCTGTAATTGTGAATACAGTGGCCCAAATTGCGGTCTCTGCATCCCGAAAATTGAAAATCGGCTGCAAATTCAGTAAGCCCACTCAGCCTTACCTGATGGCTGCCCTGTGCATGACACAGTGATTTGGAATTCCACAGAGTGCAATGTACAGCAGCCCGCCCTAGCCATGCCCACCCCGGCCCAGCCCTGCCCCAACCCAAACAAAACCCTTCCGCGGTTATCTCCCCACTCCAGCCTTCAATCACCCACCTTTCTACTTGCATTCATCTTATTTCTTGCCAATTGATTAGTGATCCTTTTTCTGTTTGTTTGCTCCCTCAAGAGAATTAATTAGATTTCACAGGTTATAGGTCCCCACTCTGAAAATGCAAGATAATGATAGTTTAATAAATTATATTTTGTTTTTATTTATTTTTTAATGTGTTGCTATATTAAACTATTCTAGTCTATTTCACGTCTAATAGAACAGGGAAATGTTGCACAAATGGGTTAGTCTCTGTAGCTTGGGAAAGAACTGCAAGAATAAAACCAACTGGAGTATTATCAGGACAAGACATAAGGTGGGCATTAAACATGACTATTATAGGCACAAGACATAAGGTGGGTATTAAACATGACTAGTATAAAACATGAGACATGAGACATTTGATCCTCATTGACTCACATTCTGTATGCTCTACTCAACCTATTCATGACAACAACCTCCAAATATATTCAATGCCAGTGGATGTATACCAACACACATACTTGTGATGGTATACATCCTGTGTGCTGTGTGAGATTAAAGGATCGTGGTCATTTTTCCTGTTTAGTTTACAGCATAATGCAGAGCCATTGGCGTGATTGCTGCATCTTCTCCACTGCATCCTTGTATTTACGCCCTGGTGACAATGAGCTCGTGTTTGCTACTGAAGCTGGGTTATTAGCAAACCCCCGGTGGCTTCTGTAATACACATGACAAAAACAACAAAAAAAGTGTGAAAAGGGGGGAAGCTGGAGCACAAAGGGGATTAGAGGCACGGATCACGATGTAAATTAACAGAGATTAGCACAAGCATAAAAAATACTCAGGCGTAAATGAAAGGAAAAAAAGAGAGAGAGAGAAAGAGAGAAATCCCACCAGAGGAGAAACGTGAGGATGTGATGGAGGATCATTTATATGACATGTACATGCCTCTAACGAGAGTGATCATCTCTGTGCTGTCACTGGATTGGACACCTGGTAGAAGCCGAACAGCACTTCCGTTTCAAATGCATTTAGCCGCCTTATCACCACCATATGAAAATCACATCTAATGGTTCTCATCTGAATTTTGCTGATTCTCTACAAGCGGGCAGGCAAGCGAGGGAGAGTATAAACTATAATGCTGGTGAGTGGATGAATGGGCGACCATACTCTTGCAGCCAATGGGGAGAGTCTGTTTTATGGAGTTTGTGTGTGTGTGTGTGTGTGTGTGTGTGTGCTTAATTAGACACCAAAGCTTTTTGACTGTAAATTGAGTTTTAATTGTTCACTTCTGCATTCACTCCAGGTGGCCAAGCACTTACCATTTGTTTTCCTCCATGCTTTTTTCAATCAATATACCCTACTTGGAAATATGAAAGTGTGGAGCAATATTTCCCCTTTTTTCAAACAACAAAAGGGTCTGCGTTTTAGTGTTCGAGGCAAAAAGATGAGGCCAGTTTAAAAACCTACAGAATCCAAGCTGCCTCTGGTGGATCTTCAAATCGTTTGCTTCTAGGAGCCATGCCCAGAGAAACAGCAGCGATCAGGAGTTTTCAAAAGACAGTCTGCTTGGCCGCACTAATGGTCCCTACTGGTGGAAAATCTAATTTGAAAGGGGCTGATCTATGGGGCCCATTGTTTGAGGGCTAATGTTGATCTAATTATTATTTGCCACTGATGGAAGCAGCAGAGTGCGCCCTGGCTTTTTTTTTTTTTTTTTTGTCGGTGTCCAGCAGACTTGGGCCTGCGCCACTCACTCAGCAGTGTGCGGACTGGCGAGACACATCGGGTAGGCTTTTATTCAAATTCTTCTGTTGTGACAGAGCCGGCACACATTCATTCAGACACTTTGCTACTACCATTTCTGCGGCCTGACACACATTCATCCAGGCCTGTTAAAAAAACACCTCTACTATGTGCTAAGGCGAGGGATGGGTAGATGGGCAGCTCCACGTTTGGTCATAACATACCTGGCTATGGTGACGATGAGAGCTTACTTCTCACTCTAGATAGATAGATAGATAGATACTTTATTGATCCCCAAGGGGAAATTCAAGGTCCCAGCAGCTTAAAATATCACACACAACATATACTACAGTGTACACAGGATGTTAAGAAGCAGATCAACAAAACAACATAACTAGATCAACATTAATAAGAACAATAGAATACAATACTAAGGGTAGAGATGCGCATGAATGTACTGTGGTCCAGCATAAGGTTGGAAGTAGTGCAAAATGAGTCCAGTAGTGCAACAGTGCAAGGTTAAAAGTCTAGTGACCAGCAATAAATATGTGCATATGTAAAATGGGCAATAAAAAATGCATAGCAATTTAACAGTTATAGTGTAAGTATATGGACAATAAGATAAAAAATAAAAATAGCCTAATAGTATAAAAATTACATCATCAGTGCAAGGATAACTCATATAAGGGTTCATGCATCAGTCAAGTATGAAGGTCAAGTATCAAGTTACACTGTACCCTCAGTGTGAGAAAGCATAAGAACAGGACCAAATGATGGTCTGCAAAAGTGGGTTTGCATGCCTCATACCAGTTTTCTATGTGTTACAAAAAGTCTTGATTCATAGTCTGCTAGTGTAAGTTGTTGAAAGTTGAAAGACAGTGGTCTCTTTCACAAATAGGCGATGACTGTTGCAATGGAGCACTGAAGTTGCATCAGGTTGTCATTAAGCCTCTGCTACTTGAAATTAAGATGAAAGAACCAAGAACATTTTCATTTTGTCATTCCACCTTGCCGCACAACAAAGTGCCACTTTCAGAACAGAGGAAAAGAGAAAGGTTTTTGATTTAGCAATTTGCATATGTGGCCTGGCCTCACGACTAAATGATTGTGAAGCCACACACACCACCCCATTCCTTCTCATCTCTGTCGTAATTGAAGATCAAGTGTCGGCCTCTCATCTCAGGCAGATGTATCTCTCTCCAAAATCATATTTTTTTTTTATCTCTTTTTATCGCACCTCCACAACAGGTAGGCTAACAGTGGCACCACAGAGAGCATGAGAAAGGCTCAAACAGACACAAATCTTCTATCTAAGTGGAGGGAAGGAAAGGGAGCATATTTTTAACATCAGTTGGAAATCAATCGCAGAGACAAATGATATCAAATGGAAGCAAAAATAATATGATTGTCGGAGAGGTGACCTTTTCTGCATTCTGTGCTCCGACCAGCCTGGATCCCCAACCGCTTGACCTTTGTTGGATTATTATAATACTGCCTAATCTGAATGGGTGAGGAAAAGTGTTCATCCCAGTTTACAGAAAGGTTACCCAATCCACACGATAATGGTAACATTTTCAAGACCTCCAACTTGTGGGAATTGCAGGTTGGATAGATAGTAGACACAAAGCACATTCTTCTCTATTTGGGTGGTGTTCTGTCACATGCGATCCACTATTGTGATGCTTGTTCTGATTTTATTTTATGTTATTTTTGCCTAATTTTTAACATATTTTTCTGTTTTCTTTGTGCAAAGTATTTTTTTTATTATTATTTTAATAAAAAAGCCCTTGGCACAATCCATTCTATACTTCTAAAGTAATCCAAATCACAGATATGTGGGAATCAGATTTGTTATAATTTGATTTTTTTTTTAATCGCAATCCCCTCTGAACTTTTCAGTCCATAACTTTGCAAACTCAATAACTGACAATTTATTTAGCCTTAAATGACTAAAAGAGATAAATCTTATACCTGAACAATGCTACATGGCTACATGGCTTCACAAAGATGCTTTTGTGTTTATTTTAAAGTAATATGCTCATCCTCTGAAGGTGTTTTGCACATACCCTGAAGTGAATGTTTTGGTTGTGCAACAGTGACATCTTTTGGTTAATTATGTATCTTGCACTGCCCCAACAGGTACTATGCTGACTCTTTATGATTTTTAATTTCAGTGCACAAGGGGAAATGAGGCACTAATCATAAACAATTTGAAAAACATGGCCAAACCATTACCAAAGACCTTGTATCTGTTTGTTCAAATGAATATGCTGAAAATGCTTGTTTATCTTTTCTGTAAATAGCCTACTAGTCTGTCAGTAATAATCAGCTGTGAAAGTTGGCATATAAAAACAGGGGCCAGTATGCTCATGCCTATGCGCTGTGAATGGACAGAGCAGCAACCTCTCTGACATCTACTAGCGGTTTATACAATAGGCTACAGAGTTCAGATTTTTTTTTTTTTTTTTACATTTCTTCAAAATAAAATGATCAACATCTAAAGTCAGGTGCTGTCATTTTTTCTTTTTCCTACTTTATGTTTTACTTTTTCTGTACTTTTTGTCAGCCTTCTCACATCAAATTATCCTGCCCAACCATTAGAAATCTAATTAGAAAGCACATCTTTTTACCCTTGCTTTGACTTCAACCTGACACAGTTTTTCTTTTTATCCTGTTCCAACTAAGGCATTGTTCCTGGTATGGGCCTGTTTGCATTTTGCACATTTTTCCTTTTCACTCCAGCCTCTGATCTCATGTCATGTTGTTCCCCGCCCCGGCTCCTCTTTCCTCGCCACACTTCCGTTAATGCGCAGTAACTATCATTCGCCCCAGCCTTTCTGAAGTTGAGAAGTTTTTCGCTATTTCGATGGTGAAGTTCATGGGCTGACTGTGCTTGAAAAAAATAAGGGAGTCATGAGTGGGAATGTCGCCGATTCAGCTGTCTCACCGACTTCCCCAGCTCAAACAATTCCGGCAGATCTATCAGGACAGATGTTGGAGCTAGATGAAGACGATGATCTGGAAGTTTTCAGCAAGGTAAGTATCTATGCAATATTTCAATGAAACGAGTAAAGTGGGCTTGCTGTAACATTAGTGATTAACGTTAGCATAAAACTGCTACGTGGATACCGTACGTAACGTAGGCTAACGTTACGGACAGCGCCTGTTTTTTTAAGTGAATGGCCAGTTTTAACTAGTTGTCACTTTTCTGAAGTTGAAGTAGTCCTAGCAGTACAATCTTAAGTAATTCTAATTTGACCATGTCAGCGTTGGCATGGTTGCCAAAAAGCAAGCTCCTCATCTTTACATTGTTGCATTGTGTCCATTGCAACATTGTTATTTTTACCTGTAAACGTCAAAGTTAGTGTAGATCTACGTCAGAGGAACTTCTTAACAATGTGAAAAATCAAAGGTCAGCTTGCCATCAGGTGATGTTTCTATTCTTCTTTCGGTCTGCGTGTACCTCTACCTCTACTATGAATCCTAAAGAATTAACTTGAAAAGCCAAAAGTACAGTTAGATAGCTAAGTTTATCTAGATCTTCTAAATGGTGAGTGACGTTACGGACTGAACTTGTAACGTTACTTTCTTAACTAACTTCAAAGATTCTTTTCTTTTAAAAAAGCTCCACTCAATGATCTGTTTCTGCTGACATGGTTTTTAGTTTGTTATGACAGGAAGTTTTCGTGCAGTGACAGCAATAAAAGTTGGCAGAGAACAAGAGACCATCAGTTAATATGCAAACAAGTTTGAGTAGGCTATAGCCTTTTCTAAAAACAAGTAAAACTAGCAAATTTGTAGGTGATGCCCGTATGATACACAACAGTGTTGGAATCATGAAGTGTCTCTTCAATTAAATTACATCCACTGATGTTAAATAGGCTAGGCTGTTTCAGCCCTTTGGGTATTAAGCATTTAATTGTTGTACTGTATATTTTTTTGTTGTTGTGAAAGCACACATTAATTGTGTTCTGTTGAAAAGTCTTGACTAAGTTTAGAAATTTTGCTGATAGAAATAATATTGTTGAGGAGGCCAAAACAGTTGATATCATACATGGTATCAGGCAGACCTAGTTGTATAATTAACCATTCATCAGATGCCATCATCCCCAAAAAAATGCATAAGGTCAGGACTGTTAGTGGCCCTGTGTTATTTCTGTCAGAGTGGGCACAAGGGATGTGTTTATCTAAAGATGCTTGGCTTGGAACTGTTTTTTTTTTGTGCATGTGCAACTTTATCTGACACCTCATTGACCTTCTCCTTACAATTACTCCCGTCTCCCATTTACATTGAAAACATTCCAGATAAGTCTGATTTGTTACCCGCCTTCTGTTATCATTCAGCTTCATATCGGCATCACTGATGACCTTCCATGTTCAAACTAGTTACTCTGATTGGTTGTTTGTATTCATTGTGTGTTTGTGTTATTTGTGTGTTTGTGTTATTTGTGTGTTTATGTTGTGTTGTGTTAGGACACATCGATCACAGACGGAGGGTCATTCAATGCCTCCATGCAAACATCGCCAGGTTCGATGATCAACCAGTATAAATTTGATGAGGAGGACGATGAAGAGGAGCCTGGTGGCAAAGACATATTCATCACAGTGGACAACCCAGAAAGCCATGTCACTACAATTGAGACGTTCATCACTTACAGAGTACTCACCAAGGTAGGCCACCACCTTCAGGTCTATGCATGTATAGAGAATTAAAGAATAAAAAGATACACAATCATAGCTAATGTTAAAAGATAATATATTTAATTACCATATACCTAATAGTTAAAACCCAGTCACATTTTATAGTATGTAAAACACAATACACAGATTGCTATAGGATCAGGAAACGAGTAGATGAGTGGAAAGCCTTGAGGTTACCATATTTTCGTGTTAAGTCATTATGCAAACATGCTTTTGATCCTTTGGTCATCCTTTGGTCATGCTGTTGATCCTTTATTTAATTTTGTTGTTTGGTGATTCTCTATGAATTGGCCCTTTTGTCCTTTCCCTGCATCAGTTTCCTCTTACACTACAGCGAGTAGTGCAGGGGTAACCGAGAACCAAGTTCATGCATCTGACAAAGCCTTTTTGGCCATTATCACCCTGACAAATTAAATACTGTTTTCTGATTGGCTGACAGGGTGCCCATTATTCCACAATAACAGGACCATGGCATAGATCTGGTAAAAAAACATTTAATCACCATTTTATAGCAATGCTCTTTAGAATCAATGGTAACAACTGAAAAACTAAAGCAACCGGGTGATGAGATGGAGAACGGCGGCCGAGGTGTAGGGGATTATGGGGAATAATGGACTGGGTGGAAGCAAACTTCAATCTGCCTTAAGATGTTGTGATGTTCTTTGCCCCTGCCTCAACCATTAACCCCCGTATACTAGGACACCTCAGCAGACATTATTCTTCAAATGATGCACATTAATAAAAGAACAATGTCAGTGCTAGGCAAGTGATAGCAAGTTGTCATGCGGAGATCGTGTTGAATGTACTGGCTTTAGTGGATAATGTGAATAATCTTGCTGGTGCGGTTGTTGCATTTGCTTGCCCTGAGCAGACCACACGTAGCGAGTTTGACTCCTCCGAGTTTGAGGTGCGCCGGCGCTACCAGGACTTTCTGTGGCTGAAGGGGAGGCTGGAGGAGGCCCACCCTACCCTCATTGTGCATGTAAGTGGAAGCCCCACACACCAAGTGGAGTGGAAACTAATAGGATGTCTATCAACATCAATGCTATTGTCAATTTTATTAGTCCAGTGCTTAATCAATTCAATTGAATATATTTCAATTCATAATATATATACATACATTAATCATCCAAAAGGGAAATTCTGTTGTTACTGTTTGTTGAGTAGGTCTAAAATATACTTCCAGTTCATTACTCCCAATTCACAGTTCCTGTGAATGAATAGATTGAGAACATTACTAAATCTTTTTTCCTTGTTGTTGTTATACTGTACAAGTCATTTGAAAGATCTCTCTGGTCTGTTCCCTCCCCAGCCTTTACCAGAAAAGTTTGTAATGAAGGGGATGGTGGAGCGGTTCAATGACGACTTCATCGAAACACGCCGGAGGGCCCTCCACCGCTTCCTCAACCGCATCGCCGAGCACCCTATCCTCTCTTCCAACGAGGACTTCAAGGTCTTCCTCAGTGCCCAGGCCTGGGTGAGTCCCTTACTACACACACATGCAAACACACACACACACACGCACACACTCCCACCCGTCCGTGTGTTTGAGCTTGACCTTTTGTGCCAGACAGGCTACCAACTAATAATGTGCCTTCTGTTGTTTCATATGAATGCGCTCATCGCCATTAGACTTTCTCTATCACACACACACACACACACACACACACACACACACAAATCTGATTACCGTTCAAGGTCCGCACCTTCTCATCACATGCATGCAAGTCACCTTGCTTTGCATTGTGGTTACTCAAACATGGTCTCAATTACATCCTGTAAGAGGATTAGCACTCTAACGAACTCCACTGACACTTTTGCGGTGCCCCCCTGCTAAGCGCTCCCAAACACCACCACCCCACCCCCACACCCCTCCTCACACACACACACACACCTCCCCACCTCCCCTACATACACACAAACACAAACACATGCAAAAAAAAAACCACGCAGGCATACAAACACACACACAAATTAAGATTACCACCAAACCTGCCCTGCTGTCCTCTCTCTCCCCCTCTTCATTCTTTTAACCTCTGCTTTTGGCTGGAGTCAACATAGCAGGCGATGGTGATGTGGAGACACATCAGCGCATCCAGTAGTGAAGGTTAATGAGGCCCAAAGAGACACAGATGAGGCTGATGTCGACGCCTCAGCTTCATATGAACCATAGCCTGCAGTCGTTTCGAAAACTCCGGGATGCATTAAACATTAGATCATTATAAACAGATAACTCATTGTGCCTGCAAATTACTGTCAGGCTTGTGATAGCTTGGCTGGGGTAGCCAAGTGTGATCAGGTAGTGTGGGATGAATGGAGACTATTTGCCTTGCAAACATTCCACAGATTCTGGGCATGTGTGGTCAGAAACGTGAACTTTTTTTTTTTTTTTTGCATGTGTGCGTTTCCTTAAATCAATAATCTTGCCACTTTTAGTGAGTGACTCGGTTGATCATTTACAGTCTAGTTTAAAGCACAGGCATTGTGTTAATTTCTGGAAGTGTCATACACTTTTGTTCACTGCAGTATAGTTCTAATAAATAATTTATGAGTTAAATAATAAATAATTTGATATAAGATTTCCTACTGGCTGCAGTCAGTCAACTGAGAGAAGTTTCTACTGGATGTACTGTCCTTGTCAGCTTAATATTGATAGAATGGCCAAGTAGACCTGTCTACACTATGTAATCAACAAATGTTTTAAAGTGTGTTGAAAGTCACCTTCTGAAATAACTGAACCATGAAGCATACATTGACGCCCATGCCCTGACCTTCCTTTGTAAAAGACATCAAGAGAACACATAAAAACAAAACACAAAGGGTGGCAGTGCTGACGACTCTTAAAATTATTTTCTAAATGTATCATTATGGAGTCAACACTATATTGTTATAGTTTACAAACACTCCTTATATTCTGGTATGGTAACGAAGGAGCACTGTGCCCTGCAGGAGCTGGTGTCCCATAAGAAGCAGGGCCCAGGCTTTCTCATTCGGATGGGGGAGACGGTGAGAGCGGTGGCGGCGTCAGTCCGCGGGGTGAAGAACCGACCCGAGGAGTTCACCTCCATCCAAGAGTACGTGGAGGCCTTCAGCCAGAAGATGAGCTCGCTGGACAGAATCACTCAGAGAATAGTCAAAGAGGAAAAGGGTGAGCTCACTATGGAAACACTTTGGTTCGGAATCTCGCTGGGAAACTAGATTTAGTTCACTAACATTGAAAACATTTTATGAAGACAATTGAAGTTCAGTTTGGAAACACTACAAAGAGAACCTCAGATTAGTGTACCCTTATCACCTCTTCAAAGAGGAAGTAGCATTTGGGAACTGACTGTTTTCTTTCAGGGTCAAGGAGGTCAAATTTTGCTCAGACTTGCCTGAAAATGTTTTGGCTACAAATTAGGCATTTTTGTGCTGTAGCTTTTTTTTTTCTTTAAAAGTTGAGTCATACTTGACCCTGTCCTCCTCTTCATCAACAGGTATTCTCTGGGTTCCTATTTCTCATAACAAACCAGGGGTCAGTCAGGGGCATGATGTGCTCTGTTTTGAAAAATGCTGGATTATATTAATATGAATTGTGCTAGTAGGCTTGGATGGGAGGTAGTAGCGAAACAGTTTAAGATCCCAGCAAGCATGCCAGTGGGCTGGAAATTGTGGGTTTGAAACACTGCTGTGCTCTTGCTCAAGGCATTTAACCCTACGTTACTCTAGAGAAGACTGGCTCTGATGTGATTGATCCCTTTGGATGAAAGCTTGTGCTAAATGTAAATGCACCAAAAGTATGACCAATCTACCAATACAGTGAATATATTGGTTTAGTATGACGAGTAACTTTGGATGTCCCCAACTGTCATCATGCTGGTTGGTGTATTTGCTATTGTAATAATTGTGTTGAATGCCTGCCCTGAACCCTACCCGGTTATCCTTTCTAGTCTAAGCCTTGGCGCGTGCTTAATAGTACATTGTGCTGTTTGGCACCATCTACTTGGGCCAAGGTAATTGTGTGTTTCAATGTGGGCCTGCCGCAGAGTACCTGGAGGAGATGAAGGAGTACGCCCCCACCTACACACTCTGGTCAGGCTCAGAAGAGGAGCTTGCCGAGCCCCTGAAGGGCGTGGCCAACTGTCTGGACAGGTGTTTCCAGGAGACGGAGGAACAGGTGCGCCAGCTCTCCGACAGCCTGGCCCCTGCCTTGCACGAGTACGTGCTGTGCACGGAGACTTTAAAGGTACAGTGCACCCGCACAAGGTCACACATGTTATTCCATATCCCTCTTGTAGGGGAAATTGGAGAGATTTGTTAACACATAACATTTTCTTTTACATCCATTACAGATCTCCCCAAAGCCCACAGTTCTGTAGTCTCTCCAAGTTCACTGTACAAAAGCTTGCACAGCCTTGCATTAGAAACATAGACAAACACTACGTCATCCAGCACTGCTTCCACTACCTTTAGGCTTAATAGTGGAGCTGGAATCTACCAGTGTGTATTATATTCAGCCTTGTTTTATTTATACAACATATACCTTAGGTGCTGTCAACGTTTCCATTCCATTTAGTTCTCAGTGAGTTTAATCCCCTTTTTAAATATGATGAAAAAATAACAAGAAAAAATCTCTCCTAGGCACATGAGATGGAGGAATAAGCCTAGCATGTCATCCGATGAATTAAAAAAAAGTTTTGAACACAATCTTTAGAGCTCCAAGTTCTTATCTAAAAATAAACATTGGTAATCTGTGTTTGACAAACAAGACGAGCCTAACAATCCAAGGCCCTTTTCCTGAGATTCACGGTCGAGATCAATATGCCGGATATTATTTTTATTGCCTCTTCGGGGAGAGGAGCTTTCTGACCTGCACTTTATGAATTGATCAGCGCTCTATATTTCTTTTTTCTTTTTTATTTCCTCTAGGCTGTGCTGCGGAGACGAGACAACATCCAGGCTGAGCTGGAAGCCAAGACTGAGACGCTGGCCTCCAAGCGGGCAGACCGGGACGCGGTAAGCACTATTGACTCTCGTTTCGAGGCGGAGTTCATCCAGTGCAATACTCCGAAAGATTTATTAGCGGAAAAGCCCTAGCTCTGTGCCCACTTCCGCGCTCTTGTGCCGCAGCGATCCATTTTTTAAGCCACCAGAGAGCCGTGGTAATACTGAGTGAATCTGCTCTCGCCAGAAATGTCTTCCAAATGCCTCCAAGAGCCAGAGAAGGGCATCACATGCCCTCTTACACTGGTGTAAACTCACAAGGATTATTGAGGAGAAGCCACATGAAAATGTTGGTGTCATGGAAATGTCTCTCAGGTTCCTCCAGCTTAGCACTGACCTTTTTTTCTCCGGTTTTTAATTGCAAAATCCCCGGGGGGAGAGTAGTTGGAAGGGGAGTCCTGTTAGCTACCAAAGATCATCAAACCTTAAGTGTACTTAACAGCCAAATTGCTTTATTGAACTCTGCTTTTTGGATTGCACAAGGAGAAGTACCGTGTTAATTTCCCATGATGCTCTTGTGCAACACCTGCACAGAGGTAAGAGGCTCCCCCGTGGAACAGACATTTTATTTCCCGACGCAGCTCTTCCCAGGGCCTGAGGCTTGTTAGTGCAGCATGAAATGTCAAACTGTTGCGTTTGCAGTAAGTCTCAGTGGGTGTCCTGATCAATGTGCTTTCCAGCCTAAGGTATTGATAGAGGCTGATGTTTAAACAGACTATTTGCACTGCACTGTCAAAGCTGTATCACAGACTCCTTCAAACCAAATCTCTTGAGTGCTCCTTTCTTCTGCTGCAGTTTGCTGTAATGTCAGCATTTAAACGGATAACGCTGTTGGCAGCGTCAGAACAGAGCCGCTCTCTGTGCACATGCCTGACTGTAATGCGTCGTGAATAGGCTCTTTCACTCCGGAGAGTACAGGGACTCTTACAGGACTGTCTATTGTTCCTGGTATTGTACCACTGAAACACACTCATTAGTTAACGCACGTGGCAAACAGGGCCGCTGTGTATGATCAGCTTTTAGCTCGTCACTCAGGTCTGGCCAGCCCATTGCAAGTCGCTCGAAGCCTGCGTACCACCCTCTTTGCCCTCGCTGGGGAAAATTTATCTGGTGACCTACTGAAAGGAACTGGGGAAAAAAATACTGACAGAAAGATTGTAGCCAGGAATAAAATGATCAGCTACACAAAATCATGCAAGAAAGTTTTGATGTATGAATGCAGTGCTTCGAATTTGTCTGTTGCCAATGCAAAAGGAATGGTGACAAAACTCAAACTGCTCTGAATACGAGAGTGTGATATTTGTATGAAAAAGATATTCACATTGAATCTATTGAATAATAGTGGACTACTCACTATCTAAGAGACTGAAAACCTGCCCTAGGCAGTTGGGTTAGCCCCTTGAGCCGTCGGAACTGCCCAAGGTTTCTTCCTCTACCATAACAAGTAAAAACAAAAAACGCTGCAAGGGAGTTTTTCCTTGCCCCTGTTGCTCATTGGGCCTCTTGTGTTAAGCGCTTTGTGACATGCCTTTGTAAAAATGCGCTATATAAATAAAATTGAATTGAATTGAAATCGGAGTTAAAACAAAAAAAAAGACTGCTTGAACATTGAACCCAAGTGAATCTAATGCCTGCCCTGCCCTGCCCTGCATTGCCCTTCCCTGCTCTGCCTGAAGGAACCCAGAGAGCGGGGTGTTGTGTGGCAGAGCCTGCTGGGCAAAAACCCGGAGGAGGCCCGGCAGCTGAGGCAGCAGAGACTGGCCGGGGAGATTGATGAGGTATTGGAACGTCCCGCCCTCGGCATGAGGTCTGATCTCTGTCCCGCCTATGCAGCTCTGTCCTCACCTGTGCAGTGTTTGTTTGTAGTAGATTGAGCTGGTAACATTTTAGATGTAGTGACGTGTATAGGGTTTTATAATGCCATCAGTCTGTTGTTGCCTCACTGAGTACTAATGAAACATCAAGGGATAGGTCTGAGATTGTGACTGCAGATTGTCATAATCAAGAACGAATTAATTATTTATTTGTCAATAGGATGTTGTCTGACTATACCTTCACAGCAACATATTTTCCTCATATATTAGATTGTATCCTGCTTGCGTGAGTTTTCAGATTATTCTCTTCCCATTGTAAATGGATGCTTAGCAATCCAGTATGGATGTCAATTGTGGACTTTGCCAGGGTTGTGTGAAGAATGCGGAACTTGTGGAAGCACAGAATACCTGCCAGTTAGAACTAAAATGTTACCAGCTCTGCCAGCTCGGCGAAGCTTACCCATTGGTCAGCTCGATCACTCCTTTTCTGGTTTTTGTCACCTAGAGGTGTGTGTGCACTTCTGAAGTGCTTGCCTTGCTTCTGTGCTCCCTCCCTATCTGTCGCTGTGCTCCCTATCTGTTGCTGTGCTCCCTATCTGTTTCTTGGTCCTATCTGTATGCTTGTGCAGAAAAGAACCTTAAGCCTTGGTCTAGATTACTCCTAACACCCACTAAGCTGTTTATGGGCTCCAGTAGTTTACATTCTAATCACTTTGGCTTGTTTGATTGGATGACATTGTGAAATTGTGGCTAGATGTGAGGGCATGGCAATGTACTTGATCAACAGGCAGTATCAAGCACTGCTGCTTGACTTGCTTTTGGGGAAATGAAATGAAATGGGTAAAAGACTTTATTACTAGAAATAATTCTTTACTATGCTTTATCAGTTTTCCTTCTATTAATTCAGGTATGGTTGTTCTTACAATCAACCATACAGTATCCACTTTCTCCTTTCCCTAACATGTATGAATATATCTACCGTTTACCTCCCAAATCAGGTGAATTTGTTGGTGTATCCTTTAGTGGATAAAGTGAATAAAATTGCTTTTAAATTTTTTTTTTCCTGAGAGAGGAAGCACTGGGTCTGGGATGTTGCCAGAAATCAACATGGTAGCGCTACCAGGGCAGCCAACCCGATGGTGGTGGTTAGTCAGTGGGGCTACAGCTTCCGCTGCTGCTGCTACTGCTGCTGCGTCTAGGCACGAGTAGGAAATTGTGCCGTTGTTTGGAATGATGAGAGCCAGGTGCTCACTCCCCCTTCCCCCATTTATGCATAGCATATGCATGCATAACATGCGGTTTGTTTTGTTTTTCCTCTGAAGTAGGCGCTGACAACAAGTATGTGGTGGGCAGGTTTCCAAGAAGGGCCCTCTCGGATACAATTTGGGTCGCAGTAACAATATTTCCAAGAAGTTGCAGTGCAAGCAGAGGTGTTATTAGTGACATCCAATAAAGATCTGATTCTGCGACATTGAATCAGACTCTTTTCTGGCTGCCATAAAGAAAGAAGTTGCTTGTTCTGATAAAGACCCATTCAGACCTTTTAGGCATGTGCTTGCTTTCCAGTTTGCCTCCTGGACAAAGGTTTAGAATCTTTTGAAGTGTATGTGAGGCGTACAAATGGTGGAAATGCATTCAATCTAAGTTTTAGTGTCTCATCAGCCTAAGTAGGCACCTAACTGTTATATTCCACAGTGTAGATACTGTGGTGTTTTTGAGTTTTTTTTAGAGATTATCTAGTGTCGGGTGCTTGGTATTGTCGCTGTAAAGCTTATGGAACAATAACATCAGCTTTCTCAGTTTCCATCACAACAACACATCAGCCGAATGGATCCCCCCCCCCCCCCCCCCCCCTCTCTCTCTGTTGTGTGTATTTATAAAACAGATGCTTATCAAACAGCTCAAAAAAGTGTCTTACTAGCTACACAGAGAGCACAGAGAAAAGGCAAATTTTCCCCCTGATTAATGCTTGGTCTTTCAAATTAGTTAGTTAGTTGACCGAACTTGAATACAGTACATAGTGAATACAGTACATAGTGCTGTCATACGGAAATTTAGCTTTCTTACTAGAACACAATATTGCCTCTATGCCGTTAGGTCCAGTAGCTGCATTTAAACTAATTCGGGATATAGCTTACTTTCCATAAAATCCCTCAAGTCCTGTGTGGCTTTGGCCAGTAGATGGCAGTATTGGACAGTGTACTTAGGGTTTCACAACCTCTCACTGATTAAATAGTACTTTGATAAGGTCTTTGAAGTCTTGTGTGCACACAACAATTTTACACATAGTCTTGGCAAAGGGGGTATTTTCCCACTGTTTGTATTGACTACTAACTACTAATCAGCCTGCTTCTGATTCCATAAGACTAGGATGTTCAGCCATGCCTATCTATAACTCTTTGGTCTAATCTTTAATCTTGTCCTCAGTGTGGTAATTGGTGCATATTTCTATCTTTGTGTTTGTGTGTGTGTGCATGTGTTCTTTATTCTAAGAGACTGAGTGTGTGTGAGTGTGTGTGCAAGACTAAGCGTGTGTGTGTGTGTGTGTGCACTAATGACGACAAGAGCGGATCACTGTAACTAATGAACTGTCCTGTATGTCACTGGGGACCCCAGAAAAGGGAAATGCTAAGTGATCGCCTTGGCGATACTTCTGCTTCAGATGCCCATTGAGCTCAGACCCTTTGTTCCGCCACAGCTTACTGAGGCAGCCATGTCCTCAAAAAGCACAGTAATAACATTTACATTATCATGGTTCCCGCCACTTAAGGCACACCAGTTCTTCTTACTCTGGCTTCTCTTTGTTAAACTTTTCTTTCTCTCTCTGACTCACTCTCTCACTCGCTCGCTAACTCACTCTCTCACACACACACACACACATGGCACCTCGTTAGTGTTATTCAATCAATTGTGCGATTGTTTGGTCTTTGAAAGTGACCACAGAGAGATATTTGTGTGAGCATGCGTTCATTCATCAAGTACAAAGCCAGTTTGTGTGGGTGTGTGTGTTTTGTACACATCTTGTGGAATCACCTTGATGAGTGTTGCACAGCCTATCCTCCCTCTGCTGGAAGCCAGTCAGTGTGGTAAGGCAGAGCACCTCAGAGGCATAGATGTCACATGACTCACTCATGACACAGTGATTCCCCAGCCAGACTGCCAGACTTTTATATACACACACACTTACACATACGCTTGCACACAAACACTCAGAAGGGGAATGTCTACTGGGGGGGGGGGGGGGGGAATATATGTGTTTGTGTGTTTTTAATTTACGGCACAACCCAAGTGGGTCATGTCTGCTAAATTTTTTTCAATCAACAAAAAAAAACAAACAGCCCAGACAGCCTAATTAGATGCAGCCTCAAGCTTCGCCAACAACTAAATTGTCTTAATTAATGGCCCCCATTAATCAGTTTATTATGGTGCATTACATATACTCCACTTCCCGGCCCTCACAGTCACAAATGAAGCCTTAGAACAACATGGCTCTCATCAGGGATGTACTAGGATGCACAGCTGGGAAACGGGTTCCGGAAGGTTCTAGAAGGGAGGTTAGGGAAGAGAGCTACGGACTAACAGCTTCTTCCTGTATCTCTTGAATTGCTTCAGCATTAACTCCGCCAGTCTGCACCTTTTAATATCTTCAGTGTGTATGATTTGTAGAAATTTGTATGTGTGTGTGTGTGTGTTAGTGAAAGAGTGATTACATAATGTACAGTACTGTGTAACTCCTAGGCACATTTTTTTTAGTGTTACAGATCATACATATTTATCTCTCATTTTCTTTATCTACATTTATATTTTGCAGCAGCTGCTGTTTGTTATTTAAAAAAATAATATTCAATCAGCCCAGAGAGCATTCTGTCTTTGCAGTGTCCTTCCTGTTTACTGACGGGATCCAGTAAAAATGCCTCCTGAGACAGCAAGCTCATTGGGATGAAATCTAGACAAGAACTGTAGGAAGATGACAATTGATCAGAAGTGGGTAGGGTCGATCTTGGGTAAATTGTTCAGCCGTCCCTGTGTGTATAGGGTGAGAAAATCAGCTGATCTCGAGAACCATATCACATCTGGAACTGGCAGCAGCTTAAGGCAGGCTAGGCATGTTCATCCTTGCCCTCTCTTGCTCTCTCAAGTGTAGAACAGTGACTGTGTTTACATGCACAGCTGGAGCTGTTAGAGCTGGAGACCGAATGATCTGTCGTGTGCTGTGGCAAATATTCCCATTTACCTGTCAGTGGGTACCACTTTTTTTTTTTATCGAAATATGGACAAATTTGACTCCCACACAAACCAAATTTTGCCAATATTCCATTCAGAATCAGAATATTCCTTGCATGTAACCATTGTCAATGACTCTGTGTCCAACAATAATGAGAGGCTCTGTTGGCAGACATGGCTGTGAGAACAAAAAAAATCCAGAGACAAAATCCATTAGCAGAATGAATTTTTAAAAGAATTTTTAAAATTTCATTAATACTATATACATTTAAATACTTATCTTCGTACTATATGCTCTTTAATTCCACAAAGTGAGAGATGAACATGCATGGTCCTTATGGCACTGCTCATAAAAAAATGTAGGGTGCCTATAAGCTCTGCACAGTACAGTATGTTTTACTATTTGAGTGTGTCTGTATGAGTGAAAGAGAGGACTGTTTGGCTATGAGGTGTTCCTTCTTGTGTATGTCTGGGTGTGTTTGGTTTATGCGAGAGTGTGTGCATGCATACCTGCTCTGAATATGCTGTGATTGATGAGTGGGACTGTGTGTGTGTGTGTGTGTGTGTGTGTTGGCCAAGCTGAAGGAGGAGATCGATAAGCTGGAGGACCGTGCGGAGTGGGCCAACAACGCTCTGAAGGGGGACTGGGGGCGCTGGCAGAGGAGCATGAGGAGTGACCTGAAGCAGGCCTTCATCGACAGCGCCCAGAAGAACATCGACTACTACGAGAAGGTGAGAAAAACACACACACACAGACACACACCCACACTCTCCACAGACAAACTGTAAGTAGGACAGGGCAGCTATCAATCATACTCTGATTATTCTGGGATGGGCGTAGCAGCCTGACTAATGCAACCAATACCTACAGCTTCACTGTGAAGTTGCTGCCATTGGATGTCAGTGTTGCTATTGTGATGGACACAGGGACAATGCTGGAATTTTTGAGAAAGAAAAGAAGCTCATTTGTATGCATGGCCATCAACGAGTAATTTTTTTATTTCTCCATGAAAATATCTAGGACAACAACCCTTCTAAAAAATGATTTGAGTTGAGCATAGGCAATCTCACTTAATGTGCTGTTAGGCAGCTATTACTACCCACTTGCATCAGGGGAATGTTTTGGAACTTATCATTTTGTGGGTTTCAGTAGGCTATCAGTAGGGGTGGGCAATATAGACGATATATACCGTATGCAATATGCATTTGGCCAGTGATAGAGATTTTGGGTCATATCGGCATACCGTGATAGGCTCATTGTGTCTACACAACCATGTGAAAAAATGTTGACCTGTAGCTTCACCTTATTGATAGCACCTTTTCATTCTTACAACGAAACTGTGTAAGAGCCTATAAATTGAACAGCTACTGCCTGACACAAATGCAGCTTACCAGTTTACTTCTGTGTGAATTTGAGAGTCCAATATAAACACCTCTGAACGATGACTAAACAACTGTTGTACATATTGACTTTATGCTATGGTAACCATTAAGAAACTGTTATGCTGTAAGTTACATACCAAAGTATACCGTGATATATATCATCTACCGTCTATGGTTGAAAATATATCGCAATATAAATTTTAGACTATATCACCCACCCCTAGCTATCAGTGAGGACTGGTTTGTGAGCTCCAGTCATTCTTGTGGCATGGGCAATATGTTGACAGTTATTTTTCCATTTCTCTCTCTCTTTTCTATTTGAAGCGACTTATTGGATATTTAAAATTGTAGGTATGAGTCTGCCACAAATCATTGCTTTAATTTGAGTGTGAGAAATTTCAGCTCCATGTGCCTCATAAGGTTTTATCCAACCCCCCATTCTATCACTCCCACTCTCACAAGAAAATGATAATAAAAAAATATTTATTAAAAAAAAGTTATTAATGTTAATATAAAAATATCAAGTCGTAACATGGCACTGTGGTTGTTAGGGTGTCTGGTGGATGTGTTTGCAGTTGTGGTCCTCTTCCAGCAGAGGGCAGCACTGCCTCATATTCACTCAGCAGGCATCGGGCTCTCTGCTAAAGGACAAATAAAGCCCTCTGCCTGAAATGGCCTGGAAAAAAAAGAATAAGGGCCGCTTCAGACAGAGACCTTCTTGTGCCATTTTGAAACATTGTTTAATTTCTTCTCCCTCCAACCCCCCCTCTTCACCTCCGCCATTCCACTCCCTGAATCAGTTGCCTCTGGCTGTACCTGCACTGCTCTGAGGCTCCTTACTGCACAGCCTAAGCACACACACTCGCCGCTGGGAGCCCTCTAGCAGTGGCATACACACACACACACACACAAACACACAAAAGGTCTTAAAGGCTCTCAGTGTTTCGTTGCGTCACGTCGGTATCTGCGGCAGCATCTCCAGCGGGCCCCTCAGAGGACCCCTTTACCTCCCAGTCTTTTTCTTCTTCTCCTCCTCTTCTCCTCATGCCACTGGAGAAACAGATGGCTGTAATCAACAACGGCCGCAAAAGACAAATCTCTCACCTCCACGCTAGTGGCTTTCATTCCCGGCGGGTTGCAGCGCGGGCAGGGTTTTGAATAGCTGGCCTTAAGGGGGGGATGTGGTGAGATTTAAGCAATGACAGTGGGCTTTCTTATGACTGCCTCTCGGACAAAAACAAAAAAATATCCAATAGCCGGCAGCCTGTGTCTCCGCTGACTGGAGATTCATCTGCCTTGTTTGTGTGTGTGTGTGCGTGCGTGTGTGTGTGTGTGTGTGTGCGTGTGTGTGTTTGTTTTTGACAGTGGATCGGCCCCAAGGCACAGTCATCAGTTGTACAGAGTGAAGAAAAGGAGACTAATAGGGTGGAGGTGGGGGGTCACGGAGGCAAAAATAAAACGGCAGCAATTAAGCGGACTAATTAATCCAGATGCTGTAAATGAGATGGCTCCGGGTCCATCTTTTGTTTACATTTTTCCTTTTTTCCCCCCGTAAACTTCACGGCTAAATGATAGCTATCAGCTGAAACGCCATTTTTCATGGGAGCAGGCGAGCTGCATCAGCCTCAAGCTGCGCCGTGGGCCGCTAATGCTGAGGACTGGGGAGTGTGTGAGTGATTGGGCCCTTACCACTGCGGTTTCTAATTTGGAAAGTCGAGTGATATGTCTACTAATTCATGGAAATGCGAAACACTCGAAAGAGCGTGTGTGTGTGAGTGTGTGATGGTGTGTGTGTATGTTCATGTGTGCGCACGTGTGTGTATGGTGAGACCTGATAAGGGCGTGCAATGAGAAGTGCCATTAGCCAGAGATGATGAGTGTGGTGAATGAGAAGCTGAGGTGCTCCGTGCTACTGGAGTTTTAGGTTTTGATTTCTGTGAAAGGTGTGTTACCTTGAAAGAGGAGAGAGATTGAGGGAGCAAACAGACCGAGAAAGAGATGGAGAGAGAGTGAAGAAAGAGAGGGGAGGAGGCAGAAAGAAAGGCAAGGTGTTTCTAAGGCTGTAAATGATTTATCCACATCAGGGAGAGCTCAATAACGCCGGCCCTACGGGAGGAGCAGATTAGGGGGAGAGGGGCAGGACAAAGTCGACTGGCCAAGGTAAGGAATCGGGCCTCGGTTCATAGGGACAAAGGGACAAAGAAGCGCAGGATTGAGATTTGAGATTGGGAGTTGAGAGACAGAGAAAGAGTTTTTGTGTGTGCGCACGGGGGACGACGTGGACACGCCATGATGTGCCAAGTCACTTTGCTGTGGCTCAAGGACGTCACATCCTGCCTGGACACCAGCATGCAGTCAGGCATGTGATTAGCACTGACACGTTGGAGGAGGGGGGGTGCTTGGCAGTACGGATGGGGATTTTGTGTGCGTGCATGAGGATTGTGTGTGCATGCCTGCCTTCATGCATGACATATACTCTATATACATTTATAGTCATGAAAAGGATTCAAACCCCACTGGTGTGTGTGTGTGTGTGTGTGTGTGTGTGTGTGTGTGTGCGCGCATGTGCATTTTCCTTGTATAGTTCTGAAGCACATCTGGCATCGTTGGCACTTCAGTTGTCAGGCTTTGCTGGGCTGTCTACTGACAGACTCATATTGCTGACTACTGAGCACACCACGACACACTTTTCACTTGCTTATAAAAACAGTATGCCCAAACACACGTCTAATGCCTCACAATTGGGTTTCCATTTTGCATAGCAATCTTGGAAATCAGCCCATGAACTTGTCACCGGACACTATACCAAACAGCGAGCGAGCAAGCAAACCGTTTGTAGGCAGTATAGTTTTGAAGTTAATTACTCCCTTTGTGTACTGCACTTTGTTGCTCTCGATTATGTATTAAGCCTCCAGCGAGTCAGTCACACCCACCCCGTTACGCCCCACACCCCTTCTTGAGTCGCAGAGATCATCACCAAGTGCCCATAAATACGTGCAAACAGTGTGAGGAGTGAGGTGAAAAATAGAATCTGCAGCCCTAACCACAGTGCTCTGGAACGTGGGCGACAGACTCGGTCTGTTTTTAGCCAACGCATTCATGCATTTGCATGGCGCACAGCAGCTGTATTCGAACGGGCGCACAAGATGGCAAGTTGAGAGTGAGAGAGAGAGGTATTGCCATGGAGACACCATAGCAACAGGGATGTTGCTGAAAGATGGAGAAAAGACAAGAAGCCGTCTACTGAACAAACACTTTGATCTGACTCAAGCTTTTAAATGCAGAACATTTGTAAACCGGCAATTACGGCTGCAGAATTTAAGAGACCTGGAGTGCAGTGGCTTTGATGAAGTAAGAGAGGCTGTGCATGGCCAGAGAGCCGTCATTAAGACGGGGCATGGTTGTGCCCTCCTTCATATCATCTTCAACTTAGAAATGCCCACCAAAACACTGGCAAATTAGAACAGGTGATGCCAAATAGCACAAAGCAATAGTATTTAGCCAAATAAATAATATTTAGCCAAAAAGACCAATTTAATAGACAGTCTAAATATAAGGTGTTAATTGGGCTTGTAAAATTGTAAAATTTTTGATCAATTAAAGTTGAATAATTATGTCTTCACATTATAGAACTAGGTAAACTACTCCATTGTTCAATTCTGAGTCTCCTTAAATAATTTAACCACACAACCCTGCAGTCTGCTTTTTCTCCATGTTGCTGCCATGAATCTGCATATTGTTAGCGATGGAGTCAGTGATGATACAAGCAGTCGTGTCTGTGGGCATTGGTGTAGCTCGTACCATTGGTGCTGCTGTTAGCCAGTCTGCACAGCATGCCAAGTGCTATGGGAGCCTGGAATGAGATGCTTCCATTTTGCCGTAATGGAATGTGTTGCGAGCGGCGGCGGACTTGTTGAGTGGACAATAACACCTTTTTTATCGTGGCGGCCACATATGGCAAATTAGCGTGCTCCTGGAAACCGGCCATTTAGAAGACGGTAATTACAGAGCTGGCCAAGTGACACAGCTTCGGTGTAACACCATTCAGATTTAGGCTCCAGCGTCAGTAGCTGTGGTTAAGTGTGGAGAAAAGATAACCAAAAGGAAAGTAAGAGCTCACCTTGGCCCACCTTGTGTTTGTTTGAAGAGTGAGGGAGGATGAGGAGGATGCAGAGGAGGAGGTGGAGGAAGGAAGAAAGGAGGCAAGGAAGGAAGGGCAGAGAAACAAGGCGGAAAAAAGATGAGGGGGAGTGAGCAGCGGCAATGCCCGTTCAGCATCCCTCCCCCCGATTAGGTGGGTTTACCTGCACTCTGGCCTGAGCAGCTGGAACAGGAGCATGCTCGGCTGACTAACGGGGACAGACACACACACACACACACACACACACACACACATAAACACACACCATTTATCCACACCTCAGCCTTAATGAGCTTCATAATTACGGCTGTGGTGTCCTACCCACACACACTCATTGTCACACTCAGTGAAATACATACACTGACTCATGCAAACACATACACACAAACACACACACAAAAACCATGAGTCAAACATAAATACACACTCAGAAATGTACAGACGACCGATACCCTCCACTTGACATACATTTAAACACAGACACACACCTGCCACAAATAAAAATACGAACACATGATCATACTCAAATACACCATAGTAATGATATATGATGAGTGATCACCACTAGGGCAACACGCCTATTACCCAAGCTGGGTAGTTGGTGTCAGAGAGTTGTTATTGAAGTAGAGAAGACACACACAGACACACTCACAGGCATTCACCTCTCTCACCCCAGTCTGCTTAGAATGCATTGACATTTTCACCCAAACGCCAATGAGCCACAGCCTAGTCTGATAGCCTGCAAGCGGATATATTAGTCCAGCGGCAGTGTTGCATAAGTTCATCACATCACTCCTTCAATCTCTCTCGTTCTCTCAGCCAGTGTTTAATGCACCACTCTCGCCCAACTTCCACCGCCTTTAGTTCAGAGGTGAATGCTGAGGACCGGTGTACTCCTCTTTTACTGGGATATTCAGACCTGTTCCAGGTTTCAATGAAATATTCAGTTGGTAATGTCCAGACTGGTGATGCGCTGCTGTCAGATGGGCCAAGTCATCTCGAACATTGACGCAAGCGTCCGATGATTCACACATCTGGATATCGATTCAGAGCACATCTTGGTCAGCTCTTCTCTATCTTTCATTTGTTCCTCACTCTCTCTTTCTCTCTGTCTGTCTATCTCTTTCTGTAGCTCCCTGCTAACGGAGCAAAGTGATAAGACACACTCTCTCCCCCCTCCCACACACACACACTCTTACACACACACACAAACTTGTAGTCTTATCCTTGTATTAGTGATTCGGTTAGCAGGACCTTCATGTCTGTGGGACCAGGACCCCCCTCTGTGCTCGCCTCTCTGTTGTAGCCCAAGTTAGCAAGTCCCCAGTGCAGAGACGGGAGTGGGGGCCCCCCGCTGGGACCCCTCTTCCAGATCAGACCACAGACTCTGCGTGCCGAGAGTCTCTGAGTCTTCCCAACAAACCCCCCGCTCACCACGAACGCATTTGCTAGCTCACATTTTAAGCTTCTTCTGGAAATGATTGACAGGAACCCGTCCTCTCATGCCCTCCTTTTTTTTTTTCTCTCCCTCTCACAATTTTCTCTCGCCACGCGTGCTTAAGACGACTTGGTATTCAGTCCGGAGAATTTTTCCAAGCTTTGACGTAAAAAAGGAGGAGATGAACACAGCAAGGATTTGAACCTGCTGCTTCAGAAGATGGCGAACTACGTCACATGCACTTCATCACCCCATGATGTGGCTCTTTGGTTGCTAATTAGGCCCTATAGATCCAATAACTGAATCACATCACTTCCAAGAGAAAATGAAGACATCTCAATGCCAGTTTAGTTGCTGACTGAAACTCACTGTTTCCCAAAGGCCCTCAACAGCCCAACACTCAACTTCAATAATGCAATAGTCACAATTTGTTGGGATGACTTCAAAAGTGTTGAATTTCAAAATGCAGAAGCGGGGTGCGAATAGAGGGTGGGCTATGAGAAATTGCTCGTTGTCATGTTTCGTCAGTACACCCAAAGTCCAGATTTCTCCTTTAAAGTCTTTATGCGTCAAGGGCTTAAGGGGGGCTGAGATTTAGACAGTACAGTACATTAAAATGGTTTGCCTCGCTGTATCTGGGAAGGTGGAAAAGGACAGCCAGCTCTCCCTCCTTTTCTTTCTCTCTCTCTCAGCCTTTTTTTTTGTTTCAGGCTCTCTGTCTTTGGTGGCAGCCGTACGTTACTCCTTCATGGTGCTTACTTTCACGAGCAGGCAAAGAGGCAAGTGTCTGTCAGATAGTCCTCACCCCTGCTCGTCCTCCTGGATTGATGAACCTGACTCGACTAATGGCTTTATAATGCCCACCATTTTCCAGATTGGCAGCTCCCCCCACACACACACTTAGCTGCACACTCCACCTCAAACACACACTCAACTACACTCACACACACATACAAACACACACAAAACCAAACCCAACCAACACACGCACAGAGGTAGTCAGTGCATGCTACCTCATTCCAATCTATACACACGCATGCCATAGTTCACTTTAGTTAGTAGCCTAGATCCATAACTGAGCTTTAAGGCCATTTCAGTGCATGTGGTGGCCAGCCAGGGAACTGTGGTTGGCGGCTGCACTCGGCACTGCTGCACAGGCCAGCTTAACCCTGGATGCCCTGCAGTGGCTCATCATGGCTGGCTGTCGCCACGGCCACCACACAGTCTGAGGCGCTCTCTAAGGACAAAGATCAGATCCTGTCCCGCATCCCGTTGCGACGGAGTAGGAGTGATGAAATATGGCATGACAGCCCGGCTCAGCTGGTCACCAGAGTGACCCTCACCAGCAGCACAAAGAGAGTGGGTAGGTGGGGGGGGGGGGGGGGGGGGGGGGGAGAGAGAGACAGAGAAATTACCAAGAGACCCTTATCCATGGGAGAGGGAGAGAAATGAGAGAGAGACCTCCAGCCACTGAACAGAGACAAGTGGGAGATAGAGACATTCACCATATGAGTAAGAGAAATTTAGAGGGAGATATAGAGACCTTCATCTACAGAAGGAAAAAAGACTTAAAATGAGTGAGAGACCTTCATCCACATGAGAATTAGAGAGTTAGAGGGAGGGAATGGGCAGAGATAGGGAGGGAGGGGGGGAGAGAGAGAGGGAGAGAGCACGAAACATCAGTGAAAGGGAGAGCGAGGGAGAGAGGTTGGAAGACAGACAGAGGGAGAAGGGTGAACAAACAGATGGATTTACAACACAGAGGGAGAGATGGAGTGGATGGCAAAGCAAACAGAAGGAGACAAACAGACGGTCATGAAAAGAGAGGGAGAGATTGTAGTTAACTGTGAACGAGTGAGGCTGAGAGAACGGGGGGGGGGGGGGGGGGGGGGTCGGACCCGAGAGAAAGGCCCTCTGTCAGAAGATGAATCAGAGTGCCTGGCAGGGAATGCGTAGAGGCCGGGGGAGGCCACTATGGGATAGTTTGGGGAAATGAGCGCTGGGAGTGGAGAACGGCCCACTGAATTGAAAGAAGTCCCGGCACACAGCTTATATGGCTTTAAATGGACGGCCATTACTCTGCAGTCAAAACACAGGCTTTTATCTGTATTTGTGTTTGTGTTGTATGTTTAGGTCCGTTTGTTTATTCTGTGACTAAAATATCTATGAGGTGTGCATGTGTGTGCTCTTGGTGTTGCTGTACCATGGAAGTCATTTACCTGCAGTGACCTCTCTGCATAAGGGCACTTGAACGTATTTAATTGACAGACACAGACCTGAGGCGGTTCACTTGTGTTTTTATATCTGACTCGCTATACCTTCTGTGTGTGTGTCTTTGTGCACCTGTCCTGATTGTGTGTGTGTGTGTGTATGTGAATGTCATTCTCCTCTCTGGCAGTGTCTCGCCGTGTGGGAGTCCTTCCTGCTGTCCATGCGGGCTGAAGGCGGCGATGTGGCCCAGCAGGCCGGCGGCGACTCCTCCTAGCGCCCCTCTGCCCTGGCCTCTCCATGGACCACCAAAGAAACAGAAAAAAACCCCTCTAACTGAAGACCTCCAGTGCCGGCCCCTCCATGCCCTTTCCTTCCCTCTACAATCACACTGTCTTGTTTTTCTCCTCTCTCTCTGTGTGTGTGTGTCTGTATGTGTGTGTGTGTGTGTGTGTGTGTTTTACCGGCCCACTGGCTCATCACAGACAATAACAAACCCATGGAGAGAGAGCACACCCCACTGTGTGTTTCCGAGGGGGCTAGAACTCGTATTGCTCCCAGCATTAGCCTTGAGCAAGGCGGGGAGGAAGAGGAGGAAAAAAGCACCCTAGATCTGTGATGAATCCATGACAACCCTCATCTGAGTGATACAAGAGAAATGGGACTCTTGGTCGCCTTATTTTTTTACTTGTGCACACGTGTGTGCGTTTGTGTGCGTTTTGATACCAGGCAAAAAAAAAGTCAGGCCAAATGTTTTTATACACCTTTCCTTTCTTCATCTCTTATTTGATGACAAAATGCCAAAACTTGAGGCACACAAACTATTGGGGTTTTAAAGATTATCTAATAAAGGGGTACCTACATGTATAGATGTTTGAGAAGGTTACTGATATTTTGTGACAATTTATTACATAGCATGTATTGAAAATGATTGTGGTTTCCTGCAAGTAGAAGATTTTCAAAAAGATGGCGTGATGTCTTTTTTTTTTTTCCTTTTATCTCCACTGCACATAAAGAGGAGCTCCTCTAGTTAATGTTGCTCTAGCTAATAAAGGCCACATTGTATTGAGGGTTCAAAATGATGCGTGCTTTAAGGCGAAGCCCCATTTCAAGGCTTTTGTCGAAATAGAGAGGTCATGTGACGGGACATGATGTTAGAAGCCTACCCTACTCCTTTGTGATGGTGTTTGACTTCACGGGACATCTCAAGAAGAAAAATATTCCATGAAGAATCCACACATATTTTTCAGATCCAGAATTTCCCATTTCCAGTATTCACAGTAACGTTGTACAGATGGGAAAGCACCAGAGACAACTTCACATAGGCAGGGTGCTAGTTAACAGTGTGCTAATATTTCTTGTCAAAGCCCATCATTTAATATAAATAAGACATAGACTTGGCAGATTTGTCAAATGTTCATTTACTTCCTTCTAGATCCTGAAATGCCATGGGAAGCTTAAAGGAGACTCTGAGAAAACAATTTTGCAACACCGTTGCTTCAAAGCTTTAACAAAGCTTCATCACTTGCTCTGGCTAATAACAGGAGCAAAGTTCACAGAATCTTATTTTCCAGAGTTTTTTCCATCTCTGCAAAGACTATTTAACTATATGATGTGTATCTCCATTGACAATTTGCCACTTCATCTCTACACTGTGCTTTCTGATCATATAGAGCTAGAATGTGTCTCACTCATAGATTGCATGAAAAGAATAAAACTCAATCCTGTGCCACCTCTAAAAAAAAGAACAAGGCTGTCGTCACCATCTCTACACAGATGCAGCATTTTCCTCACAAAAAGACAGATTTGCATAATGCATAGTAAATCAGGCCTATCTTCAATGCACTGTTCTTTACAGTATGTATCATCGCCATAAACCTAGTGTTATTGACAGCGAAAAGCTGTCTTAAAAGGACCGTCATGCAGAAGATAATTGAAAGCCCCCCATTTTGTGCCACTTGGCACTTTATTGAAAAATGGCTAAATATGGATTTTTGTTGTCTTTGTCAGGATTTTTTTTCCCAGTGTCTTCACTCCCATCCCCCCATATGTGTGAAAGAACAGACAGATGAGCTGTGTGTTAGATCCTTAAGTAGGTTACTGACTCGGCCCTAATCGCATTAAACATTAAACAGCTCTCTTAAATAACATGCTGCCCTGAAATTATTGCTTTTATCAGCAGTTTATTCAATGCAAAGAGTGTAGAGAGGGGTGAGTCAAAGGCCCCTGGATTGTTCACTCTAAACATGGCGCAGGAATGAATTTTGAAAGGCTTCTGTCTCGTGAGCTGATCCAAATCTTTTTTTTTTTTTTAGGAAGGCATTAGCATTAGTCTGGACAAAGTCTGCTCGTTTTTCCTTCCTTAACCATCTTATCTGGGAGACAAGCAACATTGGCAGTTTTGTGGTCTTTTTTTTTCGCCTCATGCTAATTGGTACAATCGGTTGTAAACAGATTGTGCTTTGGTAATAATTCATGGACTTCGAAAAAATACACATACTTGTCAGAAAGTGTGTGCAGCATGTATGCTAAAACATTGCAGCTTCATAGATGTAGTGTAGATCCTCACCACCAAGCTGTGACTGACCTACTATTACCATAGCCTCGAAAACTAAACTATGCATAATTTAGCCTCTTGTCCAAAACCTTCCAGCAGCCACGAGGACTGGCCATGTAGATATGAATATTCCAGAAGCATGAGCTTAAGTAGGCCTACTTCCATTCCCATCCATCTCATTAACATAGAATGAGCTTAGAACATGAGGCAAATAGGGAGTCGTTAATGGGGTTTTATCAGGTCTCAAGAGCCCAAAGACCAACAACATATTTCACTTTCATCCTGTAGGCATATTCATTGCCGTTCTTGGCTGTCAAGAGACTTACCTGGATTGGATAAACATCACATAGATAGACATTAAAAGTTGACATTACTGTAATATTAGTTTTATGCTATACATTTTATGCTTTACAGTCTTCTGTCATTCTGGATTTTCCTCTGGGCTCTGGTGCAAACATTATTACTTGACCATCGGAAGAATGACCTCTTTGTATTGTATGTCTTTCAACTGGCATATACCAGAAATTCATATTCTAGGGGAAGGCACAGGAGGGGTTGATGTCTAATGGAGAGAGACAGAATAAGTTTGGACGAGGGCCAAGTTTATTTATTTATTTATTTATTTATTTTTTCAATTCTATAGCGGGCCATCATCATCAGGCAAACCAGCTTTCCTACTGAAAAAAAAACTTTATATCATAGGCCTATATGCTACTCTATTTATAGGCCTATCATTAGATATAGGCAACAAAATAAAAAAAAAGAAATTACATTCACTTAAAATGACTGCTGCAGCTCCTGTCATATCCGTCATTCAACAGATAGGTCTCGCAACCTGAATAGCTAATGATTTGGCTATGCATTAGTAAAGTTGCTAATTCTCGCATGACATCCTCGTGTTGTTTCTGTTTGGGATATGTGAAACACTCAAGTTTCTTAGCTAGCAAAGCAAAATGTCTCTGTCCAAAGCGACGAAAAGAAAAGTTGTTAGCAAATGTAGGACGTAGGCTACAAAGAAGAGTGGAAGGAAAGGTCTGCGTTCAGCCTACCTGAATTTATGAACATCCAACATCTCATCCTGCAAGGAGGTAGTAGCCGTTTGCAAAGAATAGGCCTACATTGGATTCCACCACGCGACGACGCATGGCCAAAAAGCCATGCTAACTGGTGCTCTTTGTTAAGCGCTATGAGACCTGTCTTTTGTAAAATGCGCTATACAAATACAATTAAATTGAATTTAGTTTAGCATGGATTCTCACAACAACAGGCTGACGCAGAGGTTATTAAGTGAAAGCAGAGTGATAGCAGTGAAGTGATAGCAGAGGGTTCAAGCGGAGCAGTATCCAAGATCTTTGGTGATAGTGTAATGTAATCTGTTGAATTGTCGTTTTTGGCAGCAAATATTATTATAGGTTTTTATTTTAATCAACCACATCTGGCGGGCCAGATATTATTGACGGCTATTTGCCGACCACTGGAGTATAGCCTGAAAGCAATCAAAAATACATCCAGATAGAGGTACAATATAAACCAAAACCCACCTCAACCATGTCACTAAATAAAACAGGTATAGCGTTTGCCGGTGAGGTTCCGGAAGTGATTTTCCCATAAATTTTTCCCATTGACATTTAGATTACAACCCACGATATCCGAATTACGGAAGGAAGACGTCTAACTAGCTACGGCATAATAAAACGATTGGTTGTGCTCACCTAGACGCCAAAATGTAATGTCATCTCCATTTTGTTTCAGTAAAAACGTCTTCTTTCTGCGATTTCCCTTAGAAGTACTTCAGTACCCATAATCCTGTGCAATCCCACAATCCCAGCAACGCATCTGATTCGTGGACAAGTACGTTACCATGGATGTGTTTGTTGAAGCCCGGGAAAGCAAACAAGTTCATGAATGTCACCGTAGCCTACCTCACATCACAACTATGGTTTTGCTCGTTTGACACAATGCGATAGTTCGGTTTTTAACAAAGTAAGCCCCTTTCACAGGTTGTCTAAAATGCAATAAAATGGTTGACAATTGCTTCTGTCTCGGCTATTTGGGAAATGTAGGATCGCCTCTGGCTGCCTTCAAAATGGCTAGCAATGGGCATGTGTTGTTTCTATCCTTAAAACACTGGTTTTAAAAAAGTGCTACTCACCAAGTGGTTAGTGGTGCTCAATGATGTTACAAATCATGTATCGTAGCAAAATAAAGCTTCCGTCATGTTTTATTTGGCACTTTGTTTATATGAAGGCGCAAATAGATCTCTATGGGACTTACAAAATGGCAAATAAAGCGTGACAGAAACTGTATTTTGTTACGATACTTGGGTTGGAACATCAGCAAACGGCACTAATCACTCCATGAGTAGCACTTTTTTAAAACCAGTGTTTTAAGGATAGAAACAACACATGCCCATTGCTAGCCATTTTAAAGACAGGCAGAGGCGATTCTATATTTCCCAAATAGCCGAGACAGGAGCAATCATCAAGATTTTGGTGTCAACCACTTTATTTCATTTTAGACAACCTGTGAAAGGGGCTCAATGTGTTAAAAACCGAACTATCCCTTTAAGCCTAACCTAATTTTAATTAGACATCCTTACCATGTCATTTCCATTTCCCTAAGATTTATAAATTTAATATGCTCATTTTCTTACCTTGCGGGATTACATTAGTTTTTCTCTGTATCTGGTGATATGAAGGGTATGTAACATGGTAACTGGCAGTTGGGCTAATTAAAAACAGTAAATTCAGTTGTTGTGGTGCAATCTATAACAAATGGAAATTACCACAAATCTTGATAAATGCTTTATTGTACCCGTCATTATCAATTCTTTATTCAGGGGAGCTTGACAGGCATTTGTAGGGAACCGGTGGAAACTGCGATGGTGGACACCAAAGCGGTGGTTGCAGTCGGGTACAAAATACTGTACCATGCTTTCGGTTAAAAAAAATGGATCTAAAACTTGATTGATGCAAATCTGAAGATTTACACTATTTACACAAACTACTGAGGAAATACACCAAAATTTAGCTATCCGATTGCAAGGGCAAGATCACGTGGCTGTCCTCTACTCGAGGAGATTCAAAAGGATGTTAGGCGCAATCGTGTTTGGGATAGGATTGGACAGGGTAAGTACTGGCTTCTGGGATATGTAGTTTCTGAACTCTGGGGTAAAAAATATGTACACAGTCTTGTACCTTTGCCATTTTTTAGCCTTTTCTTTAGTTTTTTCACTCTGAACGGAAGGTTACACGGTCATCACCTACCCCGTAGCTGGATAGAATGAGTCGGGACTTTAAACGCTTTAAAAACGCGATTTTATGGAAAAGTCAATGGCAAAACGGGAGCCTTGGAACCACTTCCTGGTTGGAAGTTCCGGGTTCACTGGCCAACTCTATTTGATGCCGAAGCAAAACTTGTTTGCAAGCACATTGATAAGTCATCAGGTTTGCACACATCTCAAGAGGTACTTTGGCTAACTCCTCCATATAGAAACTCTAAATCCTTTAAGATTATTGATTCGCACTTGGCAACTCAAAGTGTCAGCTCTCTCCACAGATTTTCTGTAGGATTGAGGTCTGGAGATTGGCTATGCCACTCCATGTGTTTTCTTTTTTTTTTCAGCTGCACCTTATTTATGACTATCAATTGGCCTTGTAACCCAGGATCTTCTCACCAGACTGCTTTCTGAAGGTTTTTTAGCCCAATCCAGACTGGTGCAGAGACCACCTTGGCCTTGCCTTGTCTTGTGGTTGCCAAGGATCGTAGATTCTATAGATGCTTTATACACATTGATAGCTGTTGTATCTGTCCACTCTGGCCTATAAGTTCCTCTATAGGGAAGACCTGTGACAAATGTGTTGCTATAAGAGTTTGTGATGCCTTAAATTATATTTGCAGATTTTGAGCATCTTCTATGCCCCTGATACTGGCACCAATGACGATGGGGATACTTTCCCTGTTTTCTCTAATGGCATCTGTAACAGCTGCTGCATGCCTGGGGCTTGTCTATGTTACTTGGAAAACTCACAAAAGCATGAAAGTCACTGCATGTCTCAGAGCTATAGTGTGTTAAACCAAGGCCATGCTTCCAGGATGCCTCGAACCTCATGTCATCACTCCAACCTTGGTTCTTCATATCAGCAAATGTCATTCATCAGTACTCACATGGACTTATTTCATCTAATCATCTCCATTGAATGATACTGTATGACATATGTGTGTAACTGATGAACTCTCAGTAGTGCCCTTTTGACACAGACAACAAGTAAGAGCAGAACCAAGGGCGGAGCTACGTGGTGGCCGTGGCAATAATTTTATAATAAATTATATGTCCCACAGAATGTTGGTTACGCGATATTTTAGTTCTGCCTATTTGTTTCCTGCTGGGACGCATCTTGCTGTAGCACACACACACATTTCAAACAAACGTGCCTCTGATAGCAGCAGCTGTTGGAGTCAGTCATGTTGAAGTCGGACAATACAACCTCGCAGTGAAGTACGGGTCCGTGCGATTTGGAGGTAAGTTATTTCTCCATAATGTCTTTGGACAAGTTTTCTCACTTTACTAACGGTGACAGTGTCTTTTAAGTAGTCCTTTCACAAGTTCACAATTCAGACAAATCTTATAAATTATAAATAATTCAAATTTTTCCGGGGCCACTCCTTCAATATCTTTGGCCACCCGATGTAAACAATTCTGGCTCCGTCCTTGAGCAGAGCTTTATGCTTCTCCTTAAAAGTTTCTCTTCCAGTATTTCTAGTCTCTGAGACGGGTTCCTCACCCATGGGTTCATTGACAGGTATTCCTCCTGATTAACACTGTTTCCAAACTTGCCTCAGCAGAAGCGGTGAATTATGAATGTGCTGTTTTTCAAAGTGTGAATTTTGATTTGTTCGAAAAACGGCAAACATGCGACATGAAAAGTGATACTCCTCGATCTATTTTTCCTCCACCATATGTCTAAAACGATTTCCAGTTAGACAGGTTTATCCATCCAGCTTTTGGGTTCAGGGGGGAACTGTGGAAGGAAGAAAGGATAAAAATGGATGTCATTGTTACGGTAAGCTGCCCTTTCTCCTCCTCCACTCCACCACACAACTTGGTCCCTATCAAGTGTGTTATTTTGCCTGCCTCAGAGCAGCACCTTCTGCAATGATTGGAAACGGAGGAGTGGAAGGAAAAGACAGAAGGGGGAAGAGGTAGAAGGACAGAGACCTTCAGGAAAGCTATACACTTTGTACTTTCAAGTGCATCTCCCCCTCTCTCTCATAGGCCCTTTCAGAAGATAACAGAACTTTCATTCCTCCCTTCCCACCACCATGAGTGGAGAAATTATCTGCTCATTCTCTCCTTTTCTTTCCATTCACACATCTCACCTCTCCGAATCTCATGCCTGTATCGTCTCTCTCTCTCTCTCTCTCTCTCAGACACACACACTCTTTCTCTGCCTGTCTCAACCTCCCAGCTCTCTTTTGTTCTCTCTTTTCAACTGACTTGATGTGACACCTGAACCATAACCAGGTTCCTGGTTACTGTTGTGTGTCGCGGGTAATTATGGCAGTGGGTGTGAAATCAATATGTGCGTTTCCTTGGGTCGTGCCCAATCCTTGGCAGCCATCTCAGCCACACGGAGGCTAAGCAATATGAATGAGGGCCGGTTAGGTGCTCAGCTGAGAGATTGGAGAAAAAGGTACGGAGATGTGTTCTTTTTTTCCTTGTTACTCTGTCCTTGTTTTTTCCACATTTATATTTCTTCAGGCCTATTCAAATGCAACGCCACGCCCTGTTATAATGGAGAGGGTGCTGTGGCCTCTGTCTTCAGGAGATGAGCTTAAGGGCTCCTCATTCAAAAGTAATTTAAGTGATTTATCATAGTTGTGTTTTGTTTCCCTATGTTTTGCCCTGTGATTAATCTTGTCGACTGAAACTGGTTGCTTAGTCCTGCCAACAAGCTGTATGTGTGTGTGTGTGTGTGTGTGTCTATTTATGAGAAGGGACGGACACGTCTTTGTAGGGTAGAGGCCACAATTTTTTTGGGAACACTAACAGCGGGCAAATGAAGGCGCCGTCCTAAAGGAAGCCAAAGAGCTGTCTGCAGACTGACATGTCAGGAATGATGGGTCGTAATGAGTTCAGTCGCTATACGGTGACGTTGTTTCTCCAGCCGCACGCTTGTTTTGGTTTGTTTGGGGCTATTTCCAGAATTTTCCGATAAGGGGCTGCCTATTCTCATCAGTGTCACTATGCTGGGTGTGTGAGCTGGGACTAAAGTAGCTATTTCTCCCGTAAGTCTCATTGATGGCACTTAGGAATCTTCTCAAACACCAGCTTGCCATAGCCACACTCTTGAGGCGGCATTTAACACCTATACTGCATGTTTTATTTGTGCCCATACATTGGGATTTACAGATTATTTTATTTGATATCAGAATGATATATATCATTTATAAAGGACATGTTTCACATTTACACAATAAAGGCATACGCATTCATGTAAACATAGCACTGTATTGTAACTTAATGTAATTAGTTATGGTATAGTATGAAGTCTATATGACTGAGTTTATATTTCATCCACCTTTCTGGACTGCCTTGATATTGCCTAATTGCCCAGTGTCCAGTGAATGTAGTAGTTCAGGACTCCCTGCGCCAAGAGGTAATATGGGATATTTCAGGACTCATTGGTCAAGGCCAGTGGGAGAGCATCTGTCCCAATCAAACGAGAAGTCGGACGGCAGCATCTGGGAAATGGAGCCGCAGTCCCTATCAAAGGCCACAGCGAAGCCATTTGGCCTCTGGCTCGCCATTCAATTTACTGTAAACGGCGCAGAGGATGGAATCAATGCCGCCTGCCAGGGAGTGTCAGCACAGTGTGTCTCAGCCACACAGTTCCCAAATGCACCTGATGCCTCTCAAATCTCCACACAGACCAAAAGGGGTAGAGGAATGTGTGATGACATTCAGTGTTTGCATTCATATCTTAATTTGTTGCAGGTTCTTAATTTGTTGTTTGACGATTTCTTCTGGGTAATGCTTAATTATTGTTGCTTCTAATGGTACATAATGACAAATGGGTTGTTAACTGACGGCTAGTGCAATTTTGATATGAGCAAACATTTCCACATTTTGTTGAAATAGCATCTTGTTTGGTTAAGGTGATCACATTGTGCTTAATTAGTCACATAAACTGCTCATGTGGGATTATGTTAAAGCTAAAGTCCAGAGTCAGTTGCCTGCCCTAGGAGCCATGATGTTCAAGAATGCTAAGAGCTGTTGGTAGGAATGATGTAAGACTGAGACATAGACCAACATGAACCAAACAGTGGCTGCCTGTTGACGGGAAGTAAGCTTTATTTAAGTTCTGTTTTCCTGTGCCTTGAATCAGTTTAATTAAAGGTCTCATTCCATCGTATTTTCATTAATTTTGTGGTGGTCTCTTGTCTAAAATAATGACATGAGAGTTGGTTTCGTTCTAAAGTTACCAGACATGCATTATAGATTTGTTATTGCCGCAAACAGCACAGCTACAAACTTTCTCTGCCATGTTTTCAAAATGCTAGCTTCTCTCCGTTAGCTCCTCCTTAGCTACCTACATAGGCTTGTACGGCTTTTCCGATTCGCTCGTTTTTCCCGGCTGTTTTCTATCACAGGCCAATACAGACTACAGGGGAGAGCATTTTGAAGTAAGACCTGAAGGAGACCTTTAAATATTGTATTAAACTTTCTCATCCACAAAAATGTTGGACCTTTTGGAAAGTATCAAAGAAGTCAAAACAAAAATAATTAAAGTGAAATGCAAAATAAGCACTAAAATGACATTGATGCCCATGCCAAATGACAAATACTAACACATATTCACTCACAGAGAGGACCTGAGCAGAGACCTGAGCTGTGTATGCCCATGGGAGGGAGAACAAGCCATAGGTAAGCTGTTCCCACTCCACTATTTGTGTCTACCTAGATTCATCTTGAAAAGCAAAGCAACCACACATGCCATCAAACTATAACCACCAGTGTGTTTATGGGTTAGAAACAATTCAGATTCCAATCGATCAAACAGCTTTCAGCTTGTACATAACTGCACCTCTCATTATATAATCGATAGCATCTTGGGGGAGGTAAGGCATATCGGCCAGCCCGTCCTTGAACTGAATCCATCATAAGATGTGTTCAAGGTAGGCTACATTCACGGTAAAGGAAGAAAAATCAGGCGACACGGGTAGCAGCCCAATTCAGTCTGCTCTTGAGCTGTGTCACCGACATCCACAACCGCTGTGCTCTTCATGTATAATTACAGCCCTCATTCACCTGCTGCTGGGCTGAACTGCAGCGGAGAGAGGAGTCGGTGGTGTTAGCACCAGACGCACCCGACACAGAATCAGTTCCAGCAACAGGGGTACAATCAACAGCACACGCCCATCCTTGCTGGATGCCCCGCTTCCCTGGTGCCAGATGAAGCCTACTAGATAACCTCTAATCAGAGAGACTGCAGGGACAAGTAAGGGGAAGAGAGCTGAAGAACTTTGAAATCCTGTGAGCTCTGTATTTTTTTTTAAGAATATTTAAATATTTATCTGTCTCAAACAAACAAGTGATTATTCTGCAGAAAGAGAAGTACTGTGATAAAAGGGGTGGGGTGGGGCCTTGGGGGGCCCTTGGGCACTCCTTGGAACTTTGGAGGTTTGAATTAAGAGCACATCACTGCAGGCACAGGAGACAGCCCAGATCAAATCAAAGGGCCTGAAATGGCAGCTGATTGTGCAGGGAGGCAACACGAAAAGCGCTTGAACGCTGAAGCTGACTAAAATGGATGTGTCAGCCAGGAGGAGTGAATGAATGTGTGTGTGTGTGTGTGCGTGTATGTGTGTGGATGCTCGTGTTTCCAAACTGTGCGTGCCTACAAAGTCATTTCCCCGTGGACGCTTTCGTGTCGCATTAACACGGAGCCACCTCTGATGACCGATGAACAGGAGTCAGGGCTTCAACTGGCTGGTGATGAATTAGAGGCTGAGTAAGCACGGGATACATCTTCAAGTCCAGTTTAGACAGAGAGAGGCCCCTCTACTTGATGTGTGCACTAACTACACTGTGTTTGTAACTCAGCCTGTGTGTATGTGTGTGTGTGTGTATGTATTACTTGTCTTTTCATACTTCATTCACAACCACACATATATTTACTACATGCCCCCTAATCAAGAGACCTGTAAGTGATATTGTCCCACATGCCCAAGTGTGTGTGTGTGTGTGTGTGTGGGTTGTTCAGCGTTCTGAAAGACGGCCTGGGAGCCCCTCATCGATCAGTGGAGGTTGGGGCCTGACATTTATAGTTCTAGCCTGTGATTCATCACCAGCATGACACAACCCGGGGTCTCTGAGCAGGACCGAGTGCCTGCCTCTTTCTCTCTCTCTCTTCCTCTTCCTCTCACTGTCTGTACACCTCCGCACCAGAGGACCATTAGTCCACTGAGCCCGGGGTCGGCCTGGGATAGGAGCCAGATTGACCAGTTCTGCCAGAATGATTCCAAAACAAGCCAGGGGCCACGTGGGGGAGTAAGGACAGAATGTAGCTTGACAGAGAGATGCAACCACAAGGCCATTAAATAGGGAACAGGGAATATTCGACAGCACACTGGGCCTTGTGACCACCAATAGGGCGTCAGATTTAAAAGTCAAACTGCGAGTGAGTGGGCAGGATGAGATTTGACGTGAATGTGACAGGACAAGCGAAGAGCTGATGTACAGTGCAAAAGCCTGTAAAAGCATGTACACTGCAACGCTTCTAAAACACTGTTCCCAATGAGCCAGTTGACCAATAGCGATAGCACTTTGAACTCAGTCATGAGGAAGAATCCC
The DNA here is from genome assembly GCA_017657215.1 of Limnothrissa miodon. Classification (NCBI taxonomy): domain Eukaryota; kingdom Metazoa; phylum Chordata; class Actinopteri; order Clupeiformes; family Clupeidae; genus Limnothrissa; species Limnothrissa miodon. The sequence continues at coordinate 319,929 of JAGFZM010000264.1, read as the reverse complement.
TTTAGGTTCTAAAATAATATTAAAAAATAAATGCAGAGAAATATTTATGTTTGACTCCCGAAAGACATTCATGTATATCTGGGGTTTAATTGAAGTGTGAAAATAAACAGTGGCCATGTAGAGAAATGGGGGTTTAGGGGGGTGGGGTTAAGTAGGACATGGCTGTAAGCGACAGTTTTGCCAGCTCTTCCATTACTCCCTTAATGATGGAAACATCTCCTCGACTCATGTGATCCATTTTTGCTTGTGCGCTCGGCATCATCTCGGCCTGTGCCCCTGGTTACTCGCTGAACCCATTTTCAAATCCTGCCAGACGGGGCACATTACTACAGCCATGCACCATGACAAGATTAAAGTAATTCATTTTACAGTCAGTAAACACTCCCTACGTTTTTCTCGTTTCTCGCAGATGAGAATGCATTTCACACCAGCCAAGAGGCTAAACAGCAGGTCGCTCACAAATGCAGATACGTGGATGAGAGGAACATTTTGGTGTCAAGTTGTTTATCCAGGAAGCCAGTGGCACCATGGGAGGGAGCCCATGACGCAGAGGTACTCATCCCAAAGCGAGAGGCTCTGCTGGGGAAGGCTAAACCATCATCACCCCCTTCTGAGGTCCGGGCCAAGCGTTGGAAAGCAAAGGTGCTTAGACTGCAGAAGCTGCACCATGTAAGAGTGTATCAAAACATGTCTCAGGATACAGTTGTCCATGATAAACATGTCACTCACCCCCTCTGCCAATCACAAGGGGGCATGTGGAGACCACAGCAGGCCCTACCACTCATAAGATGGGCCCCAGTGGTCTCTGAACCAGCAGGGCTTGAGAGTCCTGCACCGTGGAGGTGTAAGATGCTCCCAACAGCAGAACCAAAGACATCTCCCCTGGGTGCTCCTGGTGGAGTAAATGAGTATGGCACACGAAGGGGTGTGGAGATGTGCCAACAAATTGCTGCCAAGCTTCCCCGGCTGCGTGCACCATCACCTGGCCAAAGCACAGGTGTGCCTTGGCTAATGTCAGACCAGGGACGGGCACATGTGCAGATGCCAGGTGGTCAGACGAGATGGTGGCCACCAGCCTCAGATCTGCTGCGAGAGGTTGACTGCAGCGGCACACAGACTAAGGAAGCAGGATTATGCGAGGGCGACCCAGCCAAGAATACGCCCAGGCTCAGACTTTGTTGCTGGAGGAACTTTGCAGGATCAAGTCAGAGTTCCTGCAGGAATGGATGGAGAGGCCCTGGTCAAAGGTAATACTTGAAACCTTTTTCTTGTATGTATCATCAAATTAACATGTATGTATCATCACATTAACTCAACCTCACTTTTCCTACCTCCATCTCCTAGAGAAGTCCTTGTTTTGTCTCCTTTGTGCTCTTACACTATCATTATGCTTTATTCCCCAGTAAATAATGGGAGCTTTTGAACAAATACTGTCATCAAATGTGAAAGTCCAGGGTGGAGTGTGTGTCTCGCCTCTCAAATGTGAAGAGTCTTTCTTGGAAACTGCATTATGTTCTGCCTCTACCTCCTTTGTGTGATTTATCTGTTCTAAGTGCAGGGTGATTTTAGAGCTGTGAAGAGGACCAGA
>JAGFZM010000264.1:288773-299108 GCA_017657215.1 Limnothrissa miodon | reverse complement strand
GTGTGTGTGTGTGTGTGTGTGTGTGTGTGTGTGTGTGTGTGTGTGTGAGTGAGTGTATTTTTGGCGAGAAAGGATAAACCTTGTTAGCCCAACCCCTCCGTCTGAATCAGTGTGTCCCACACAGTAATTGTTACAAATGGAAGAATAAATTATTTGCAGAGAGAGAGAGAGAGAGAGAGGGAGGGAGAGTGTTTCCCAGTGAGCAGTTCAGGCGCTTGTTCGGAGCAGCCGGCGCACACTAACACAAAAGCACTTCTCATTAAGTGCAGGGGCAGTCAGTGACAACAGCCTCATGAGTTATGGAAGTCCGCTTTTCTCAGCACAGCAGCAAAGCTCCCCCCATGATAACATGCGTGAGCGAGGGATACGGTGAGAGAGAGAGAGAGAGAGAGAGAGAGGGTGATAACGAAAGTGAGAGGAGAGAGAACGGACGTCCTAATTTGACATTATGACTTTTTTATAAGCTCGTCTCCGATTGTAGAGAGTGGGAAATAAAATATTGAGAAGCTGAGCCTGCATGTGTGGAGATGGCAATGATGTAGACACATGTAAAAACCCATCCCCAGTGTTGTGCAGTACCCCCCTATCCCCAGCCCCTTCCCAATCCCATTAGCACGACCAAGCCAAGACTAACCTGCATGTCTGATTCACCATCACGTGACCTGTGATTCAGTATTCAGTCCCTCCCTGAAGTCTTAATTAACCCTCCACCCTCCTCTAAAGGGAGACAGAAAGCGGGAAGCCAGTTCTCTTCCAGGTCAAGGTCAGCCACCCCCCCCCCCCCCCCCCCCCCTCCCCCCCCCCCCCTCCCCACGTTGGCTTTCTGATTTGTCAAAAAATACATCAATTTTACACACTGCTGAGCAGGACACACAGGGTCTTGCTCGCACATTTGGCGCGGAATAAAATGTCCTCCATGGCAGGTCAATTTTCCAGCGGCTGACATCAGGCCTGATTTACATCACCGAATGGCTGGAAACCTTTTGCAGTAGTAGCTTCTTGCACCTTGACTGGGACTTTTCAATTTGGCATGTGGCATTAACAGTGCATTTGTTCTCTGTCGCTTTATAAAAAGTTTCAGGGTTGGGGGGGTGGGGGGGGGGGGGTTGGTGGCAGCTCGAAGGTGATAAAGTGTTTCTGTTGACACTGATGGCGCCGCTTCGTTGTTCTTAAACGATGACATTACGCACATCTGTCAGTCTGAGTGATCCTCTCCCACAGTCTTGAAGGATTGTGTCCTCCCAACACCAACACCACCACCTCCACCACCTCCTCCACCTCCACCTCCTCCACCACCACCACCACCACCACCACCTCCACCCCCTCCTGCTCCCTATTATGGGTCAGCGCTGCTTGTGTTTCAGCTCTGAAACGCTGCCATTCTTTCCGCTTCAATAGGCCTCAAACACTGCTTCCCTTTCCTGATTGCATAACTTTCAAACACTGCTTTGACATTCTTTGAATTTCCTTTAAAAAACTACCATCTTATTCTGCCTACAGTTCTTGGCTAGCCATACCTCGATCTCCTACACAGTGTTCACCGTCCTCCCCCTTGGGCTACGCTAGTGAGGACCAACCACATGGGAATAAAAAGGCCCACGCCACTGGTCTCTGGAGTAAGACAAAATTATATGAATCATATCCATCGTCTGATAGCCTGCAGGCAAATTCACTTATGACCCTATAACTTATAGTATATATGATTATTATGAGTGGGGAAGTCAGCCTGGGCTGCACAACTAACAGTAGTTATGCAGATATGCATCTCTGGCTAATACCCAGCGCTAATGCTGATAATATCATGGTAGCCATGGACAAAAAGAGCTGCTTAGTGAGTGAAGCGAAGCGGGCGCGGAGGAGGAGAGGTGGAAACAGGGCCGATGCATGACAAGTGGCCCATATAGCCGTCCAATCGCCCTGCCTGATAAGAGCAAATGAGTCCAGAAGAATTTCCCTCTCGGCCGTCAAGTCGGAGACTCGGCGCTCTGGGCCTTTAGAGCCTCTGACACAGAAGGAGGCAGCACTTGGGTGGGGGGTTGCAGAAAGGCAAAAAGAAAATCCTTTCTAAGACCTCTTTCCTCTTTCCTCTCTCACCCCGATCTCCTCTCCTTCCTTTTCATTTATTTCTCCTACTCCAGTTTTTCCCCAGCTTATTGTGGGGCTTTAGGGACTTGAGGGAGCACTTTTCAAGGCTGCCCATTCGTGTCCATTAAGGTCCCTTCAGCCAGCAGTGGTGGAGCAAAAAGGCTCAGTGTGAATCGCTTGCCCTCCCACAAGGCCTGCTCCACCGCTTGGCACCCCCGGTGCCTCCACTCTCACACACACACACACACACACACACACACACACAGCTCTGGCCAGATTCAAACAGGGCAGGGGGCAAACCGTGAGGAGTCCACCTGGGCGGACAGGAGGTAATTGATTTTTCTACTCTACAGCTGCTCCCCCCCCCCCCCCCCAATTATCGTATGCATTGACACACACACACACACCCACAGAAACATACATAGACACAGCTCTTTTCCTCTTTGTTTCCCTATCTTTGTCTCCTTTTCTTAAACACACACACACACACACACACAACACACACACACACTGAAACTTACACATAAAAAGACAAGACAAATAAACTCAATATTTCCTGTCCCTAAATCTTTCTTTTTCTTACACACATTCACACACATGCACGCACACACACACACACACACACACACACAAAGTCACATTGTTCGTACCGTCAGGCTGTCCCTTTGATCATACCTTTTCATTAGCCTTAATTGGACAGGGAGGTGAAAAATGAATGGTGGGCATGAGCGGAGGCATGGTATGCAGCAGCGGCCCGGCACCCCTCCGTGCCGAGCGGGGACTTGCGTGGGGAAGGTCAGGGCAGAGCCGCCGCAGCCTGATCAATATTCAGCGAGGAACCCGAGGACAGAGAGGGGCTGCCTGGGTCTATGTCTGCAAACGTTGAGGTCATCCACCTCATACAATTTTAACAGTCCTTATACACTTCATTACAGGTTTATTAGGGACCTGATTCCTCAGTAGAATCGTATTTGAAGACTGGCTGAGCGGCTGACATTTTAAATGTATAGATAAGAGCAGCCACCCTATGGACTGTACGTGATCTATAATATCAGTCCAGTGGTGTGGTGTGTCTCTGGCATATTTTGTCACAGACAGACCGGCGAAGGTGGTTTTATATCTCATTAGCACAAATATGAAGGCTAACGCACCAAGGCTGGGAACAAAAGTTCAATGAGGCGATTTTTCCGCCAAGTTTGAAATGAAGTGCGGTTAGCATTTAGCGACAAAATTGCCCATTTTGCCCACAGGGGTGGATGAGCAGCGTAGTGATCTGACAGATACCCCTTTCATCTCAGCATGGAGCAACTCAACTAGCTGGCTTAGCAGATCTGAGGGGAATCACTGGAATAATCTTAAAATAAAGTGCCAGGGCTTAGAACGCCGAGAGCTGGCCGCTGCTTCCAGCGCTGTTGCATTCCCCCATAGCCCCTAGCCCCCCAAGCCCAGGGTATTAATACCCCGCATTCATGGCCAGCAAGCCGTTGGTGAAAAGCGTGCCAAAGAAAAAAGGGAAATTTTCCTTCTGGGAGCTGATTAAGGTGTAAGATGCAAGGCATCCAAGCTGTTGCGCACATACACTGGAAGTCATTTTCCTGCAGCACACAAGCGCACACACACTCACACACACTCACAAACACACACACACACACACACACATTGCTTCTGCTGGGTCATCGACCTTGCATATTGTGTTTTGCCAGGTTTTTTTTTTTTTTGCACTCCCTTGCGAGTCAGTGCACGGCATGCAAATGTGACTCCTGCACATCTGCATTTCAAAAGGCTGCACAGGCTGATGTCATATCCACCACGCGCATGCCAGACCCATGTAACCAGCACGGGGAAAAAAAAGGAAAGAAATAACAAAAAGGAAAAAAAAAACACAGAACAGGCCCAGAGACGCTGAAACACACACCTCAGTGAGCAGAGGCTGGAGAACAAAGCTCAGGATACAAGAAACAGCACGGCAACGAGAAACAGAGGAGATTTACATATGGGCCCACGGACATGAACACATCAAATCCTGTTCTGAAGACAGGAACATCAAATCATACCTCTAATTTTTTGTGTTTTTGTGTTTTATCATTAACATATTATCATTATATTTATCATTAACATATAAAGTCAGCTAGAGTTGAGCCTAGTTACGATGCCATTGAAGTGTATTTTTCATGCTAAGTAAGAAAACAAAGGCCAAATGAGAGTTGCACAGGAGTTGAATGTCTGAGCTACAGTATGTCTATGTGGGCTTATTTTAAGAGATACACCTGCTACAGAGAAAGCCCTATTTTAAATCTTTTCTGTCATCCTTTGTTTGTTCTGCAGCCCGTCCAACTGGGCCACACACACCAACAGGCCTGCCAACCTGCGGAGACCAAACCCCACGAGGGGGGTTCAGGGATAAATAAGGCCTGGGCCTTTTTCTCAACAAGCTCTCCTGAATAAATAAATCAAATCTTGTCCTGCAAATGAGCTTGCTGCCCAGTCTGTAAATTCAAAGAATTCATGCATCCTGATGGAAATGCAAATCCATCGCAGAGAACTCCAACGATGTTTACTGAACTACACACACAGGCGCTCCAAACGAGACAGCTATTTTGGCTTCACATCAGATTAGAACGGAAACCGTGTTCACCGTGACCACTCGGGTTCACGCGGCAATGAGCCCAACGGAGTGTAGGGACAGCCTGGCACACACTGCTGATAAGGGGCACCGGATGTGCAGCAGACTATCACCGCAGCAAGATTAGGGATTCCTCCAACAGTGGATTGGACTTGCACAGACAGCACCGAAGGCAGTGGAAAGAGAGAGAGGATGGTTAGTGCTGTACATATGTGCCTGGGCTCTACAGTAAATAACAGAAGACTAAAGAGAGAGGAATATCATGTGGTCATGTATATCTGAGAGTACATCTGTGTGGGTGTCATCTCTATATTTATTGTAGAGAAAAAAACTATTTCCTGCAGCACAAGACCACATGTATTAATCTAGAAGTCATCAGTGCAGGATGCATGTTCAACCTCTCAGACATACTGTACGGCAGCATTGTCTAACCAAGAGCTCTAAGGAAAATCACAAACACCCACGCTTGGCACGCCATCCCACCCAAAACAGGAACCAAACTTCAGCCTCTGACGCATTTGCACTCTTAGCCAAGACAGTGATTATCTGTCGGTTTAAAAATATGGAAGTGTATCTGACCTGTCATTTGAAATTGTGCAACCCAACATACATACAAACTGTAGGATGACCGGACACATCCACAAGGACCTCATAGCATAACAAAAAAAAGTGTTGGGTGTTGGCTTGGGAGTGGGTGCAGGTGGACTCACGGCAAGGTAAAGCGCAGCGTAGACGCTGAGCGCCGCCTCTTTGGAGGGGAAGGTCTTGCGGGCGCGCAGGATGTCATCCTCGTTGCCCGTGCACGCTTCCTGGTGACTGATGTAGCGCAGTGCCTGCTGGCAGCCCAGCGCCGTGTAGTTGGGCTTGCACACCGTCAGGAAGTGGGGCGCCAGGTTACCCGTCACCACTTGGCCCGCATTCACAAAGATGTCCGTGGTGAAGAGGCCAAAGGCATATACACCTGGAAAAAAAAGACACACACACACACAGAAAGACATCTTAGGGATTGACAAATGTGTCTCTGGCAAAGAGGCTAACAGCAAACATACTTGAGGAGACAGACAAATACATAAATGTTAGGTAGTGACAAATGGCCACAGTAAAAAGAACATAGGTTTAAACTCTCTCTCTCTCTCTCTCTCTCTCTCACACACACACATACATATTAGATATTGGCATTATAAGCCTGACATCACACCCCAAATAAGTGTGAGGAGAGGTGAGAAGATTGTCAGATGAGAAGGAAACTCAAAAATTGTGACCATGGAGAACAAAATGGATTTTTTTTAGACCTGAGGTGAGAAAAAAGAAAAATAAAGGGACACACATGACTGCACTTTGACTGATTAAAAAAAAACATTCAAAATTCATGGGCAACAAAATGAAGTCTAATGGCTTGAATAATTCAGCGGCGGCATCAGGACCTCAGTCTGGCTCTGGCAGTGGCTCTGACTCTGAGAGGAGACACAGATCTACAGATGGCACACTGTACCCACACACACACACACACACACACACACCACACAGGCACTGGCATTCTAGGCTTAAGGTTACCACAATGTGTGTGTGTGTGTGTGTGTCCACCACCTCATAGGCATGTGAAAACCAGTGTCATGCTTCTGAACGTTCGTGTTTATGCGTGTGTGCAATGTCTATTGGGTGCGTGCTGGCTTTTCCACATAGGATTTGCCCCATTCTACTGTGTGTGCAGATGCATACAAAGCACTGATGTTCCATCCAGCCCATCAGAGACCAGATGCCCTAAATCAACCCACCCCCTGCTCTCCAAACAGAGTCTGAGCATATGTAATCAGCAGCGGAAAAAAGGGGGACTATCGCCCGTAATCCAGCTCGGCCCTATTGTGTGTATGTGATTACAGGGCTCTGTGCGATGCGCTCACCATCCCTCCCATCGTGGGTCCAATCCTGACTCAAAGGTCTGGCCTGTGTTTCCGGGGACTGTCACAGTCAAATAGAGACGGCCGACAACAAATCAACAATCAACAATGGAGCCTTGACAGTTGCTGTCAACGGCCTGTGTGTGTGTGTGTGTGTTTGTGTGTGTGTATGTGAATCCCTTAAAACACAAGTGCACGGTTGCAGAAGTCAATCTTGCTAGAAAAAAAAGGCACTAAAGAGCTGGAAGTTAGATAGATAGATAAAGAATGAGAGAGAAAGAGAGGGAGAAAGAGAGAGGGCTGTATTTGACTCCTTACAGAGGCATAGATTGATAGACACTCTATCTTGAAGGAAATAAAGGTGTCCAGTTGCATACAAATATCATACACACACATATGCACACAGAAACGGTATGAAAGTACAAGTAGTACAAGTACCACACCCTACATTAACATTGTAAATTCTATATCTTAACAGGCTGCACAAAAAAAATGAATATTACCATGTATTTACACTATACAAAATAGAATAAGTTACCTAACTATATATAAAGACAAATAGAGCCAGCTTTTATTACCAGCATGTCCAGTGTCCCTTTTCCTATTGCTGCCTCTTTGCCACTCTCTCTACCAGAGCAGAAAAGGACACTGGCCATAACAGACTGGTAGAGTGTATGCAGACGACTGCTGCAGCCTCCTAATGAAGTGGGCTGCTCTGGCCTTTCTTGTAGAGTGCATCAGTATTGGCATACCAGTCCAGTTGATTGTGAAGATGTACTCCCACATACTTGTACAGTATGTGCTGACAGTCTCCACATTGACCCCATCTACGGTGACAGACAGCAAGCGAGAGGCAAGCCTCCTCAAGTTCACCACCATATCCACTAGTGTTGGTGGTGTTCAGCTGTAGATGGTTGGTTCTATCCAGTCTTCAACAAGGCTCCTATACTCCCGCTCCTGCCCATTCAGAGTTACACATGAAGTCCATGGTGTACAAGGTTAACAGTACAGGAGAGAGAACAGTTCACTGTGGCGCCCCAATGCTGCTAACCACAGCCTCAAGCCGGAGATCCCCCAGTCTAACATTTACATTTACATTTACATTTATGCATTTAGCAGACGCTTTTATCCAAAGCGACTTACAAAACGAGGATAACAATCAAGCTACAAAGCAGAAACCTTAAGGAGCATAGTGCTAGGGGATAGTGCTTCAGTTCATTTTAGTGCTAGGATAGAAGATGTTCTCTGAATAGCTGGGTCTTTAAGAGCTTTTTGAAGGCCTCCAGAGATGGCCCTGTTCTGATTGTTTTTGGTAGGTCATTCCACCAGCGTGGGACGACACATGAGAAGAGTCTGGATTGCCTTGGGCGAAGTGCCGGGACTGCCAGTCGACAGTCATTGGAGGACCGGAGTTGTCGGGGGGTAGCCTGAGCTTTTATGAGAGCGCTTAGATAAAAAGGGGCAGATCCTCTAAGCACTTTGTCTAACACCGTTCTATGACGTTGATCTGCGATCCAAATCACCAGGCTTGGGGCTACTCAGTGTACAGTAGTCTGCCTCTCAGTTGGAGGATGTTGAAATGGTGATGCCTTGCTAATGTTTCCCCCTCACCCAGTGATGTTGCATAGTCCCTGCCAGGCCTATTCAAAGTGTTCTCCTTGAGTTCAGTCTCTACCCTGTTCCTACATTACCCATTTGCTTTTTGCACATGATCTTTTTAAGAGCACTCAAAAACGTCTGTCAAGGTCTCCTCCACTTCTGGTTTCCGCTTTCTCAGGGTTTTTGGAGAAAAAAAAAAAACTGTTAATCAGCCAGAGACGAAGCAAAGCATTATGCCACTTGCCTCATTAGCTCGTGCCAAGGAGCCTTAATGCAAACTGATCCAAATCAGACCAATCCCAACAGTTCCACGGCCAAGAGAAGAGAAGAGAGATGACAAATTTGAAAGGTCACAACAAGTCACACATTTATCTCAAGTCTTAGGGAAAACAACACTGCGGGTCTATAGAAATATGTGCATGTGTGTGTGTGTGTATAAGTGTGTGTGTGTGGAGCCCAGATAGTTTCTAAGCACTGCATCACCACTGCAGATCTGGCTCCAAATCAAGGAGACGCCCTGGCAGGCAACCCCCCCCTCAACAGCCTACAACCCGTACCCCCCCCCCCCCACCCTCCCCCCCACACACACACACACACACACACCACCCATCATACACCCCCAGCACTCTTCTCCCTGCACTCACACATACACGCACAAACTGACTGACTGACTGAGCTGGACAGAGAGCTTCTATAGCCCAATAAAGCTTCAAACACTCCCTAAAGGACAACAGCAGAGTCACATTAGCATCTTACAAGGCAGCACAGCTACAGACATATGACACAGCACAAAAACAAACTCTCTTTGGCTTGTCCCCAATGTTTCTACTGTATGTAAAACTCTGCCACAAGTCCTTTGGCTAGAATTTCCATCTCATTTTTCACTGCAGTGTGCGAAGCTAGACTATCAAAAGGAGACCACCACACATTTTTCCCCCTGGACGGTTGCTGGAAACAGAATGGAATGCAGAAAAAAACTAACTACAACAGACGGCTCTTGGTAATGAAGCAGCATGATCTTAAAATTATCAGTGGTTGTCATGACATTTCCTCAAGCGATTAGGCTAATGACTGCCTATTAGCATATGACACAAGCATCCTATGCTATGGCGTCTAGCATTTATGAGAGCTGTCCTAATTTTATCCGTTATTGTTGCATAACACAGTTATATCACTGGACACACGTCATAGTCAGGAATAACAGGTTAGAACGGTGAACTCATACATTAGAAAAAAGGACTGGAGCTGATGATTTTTTTTTACTTTTACTTAGGAGGAAATGAGCTATGCATTTGTTTCTTGTGGAATAAAAGGTCCAGAAAGAAGCGCACACATAAGTGACGATTAAATAATGGAATTTTAGAACCAACTTGATAGCAGTTAAAGTTTAAAACTGTCAAAATATAACCAATTACTTTAAACCAATTTGACATTTGGCATTTAATCAGAAAACTTGGCTCTACCTTGAATCGCAGCAGGCTAATGCTGTCTTCTCTTTCTCTGCTACCAAACCACCATCAAACTTCTCTGGAAATGTCTTTGAAATGTTTTTTTTCCCCATCCACTGCCGCAACAACTTTTTTCTCTATCCCCCTTTCTCTCTCTGTCTCACACTCATCTGCTTTGAACGGGGGCTTGAGCCGAGGCAAGGCGGGGCGGGGCAGGACGAAGAGGCCCAGAGAGTGATCAACGAAGACTGAACAGCGTTCTCTCCTGGGCGCCTTTCATCTCTCTATTCATTAATTTCCAGGCGCGGCCCCGTGCCTTCGCTGAGGCCCCCATCGGCCGCATGCATTACGCTAACAAGGCTCGCCGTCTCTTGTCAGGCAGAGAACGGAAGGAAAAAGAGAGAGAGAGAGAGAGAGAGAGAGAGAAGAAAAGAGAGGAGAAAAGGAGAGAGAAACTAAGAGGGAGAAAAGTAGATGGATGAAAAGAGACAAACAGAGATCAAAATAAGATGGGAGAGATAAACAACCAAAGGCTGAAGAAGTGTGGATGGTTTGGGGAGTAAGTCTGTCCCACATAAGATTCCCCATCAGACACCAAGAGGTGATCTTTTTTCTTAGAATAGACAAAAAAAAACACTACACCTACACCTCATCACCACTCCATCCCTAAACACACCAACCC
>JAGFZM010000264.1:284295-286614 GCA_017657215.1 Limnothrissa miodon | reverse complement strand
GGGGGGGGGGGGGGGGGGGGGGGGGGGGGGGGGGGGGGGGGGGAAAAGAGAAAACAGAGAACATCAAAATGAGTGCTGCAAAGAAACAAGACAAATCCCCAGTCTATCACACTACTGGGGGAAAAGCAATTCACACCAAGGTCATGACTTCCCATCTCTGGGGGCCCTCAGAGCTGATGTGTCAGCTCTCGCAGCTCAGTGACTAAAACGGTGCCACTGTTCCTCAAAGGGATGTGTATTAGCGTCAGGAGAAACATATACTGTGTAGTATAAGTGCAGGCTAAGAAAAAAACATAGTCCTGAGCAACGATGATGTATCAGACAAAGACATAAATGGCTGTGACTTGGCTGTGTGTGTCATCTGTCTTCACGCCATTCATTTGTGTTGTAATGTTGTTTCTAGATAGCAACTGCGAATGACACCTCCTCTGTTCATTTATTTATTTTTTTGCTGGAGAGACTGTCCAAGAGATTCAGTGCTGGCGAAGCCAGGGGTTGATAATCTGTTACGTAAGCAGGGTGTGATTCCACAGGCAGAGCAGCGCTACGCAGCAGCCGTCGCAACAAACACCATCTGTAAGGCACCTTCTGGGTGCGCCCAAACATATTGGCGGGACGTTAGCGTGGCTTACGCAGTCAGATCATATTACTGAGGCAATGACGTGAGACAAACACACAGGTGTCCGAGTGTTCCCACATGGCGCATCGCCAGGGCTGCTGCATGTCATCAGAAATGGGACCCTCCACACACACACACACACACACACACACACTCACAGATATAGTCTAACACACCTACATTCTCACATAAACGCACATAAACAGAACTCAGTCTCGCACATACAGTTTTGGAATAACAAGGACACACACACACGCACAGACACACACACACACACACACACACACAGGCTAACACCCTTGCATACACACATAACACAAGAGACACAAAAATACACACAATACAAAATTACACCCAAGTACGGTTGTACACACATACACACATTCCACACATACAGTATAGGCAACTTCACACACACAAACTCGGTTGTGTCAGGATGTCATGTATGCTCATTACAACACCTCAGACTGCATGTCGCACTCCACATACTGCTGCAAACGGGGTGTGAAGAACCTTAATTAGAACAGACATTCACAGTTGAGGCAGGCGACGAGAAGAAATCGCTAGAAAGGGCGCCGTTCATTACTTCAGCAGATGGTTGAATAACCTTAAGGTTGCTCGGAATGCAAAAACTATTTTGTCTGCTCGCATAAACTCCCCAATTCCAAGACGTCCCAGCAATACAAGACATCTACTGTGTTTCCACTTATTCACCAGCCCATTTACACACACACACACACACACACACACACATACACACATATAGTCCTATTACTCAAAACACTTGACCAGGTATGATGGACTGATCAGAGTTGTACCATAAGACAACCACACCACCCCTGATTCCCAAGCCCAAACCTGAGTCAGTGAGGAACACCAAACGCACCAGATGCATCACCTCCACCCTCCTCCACTCCCCTCTCAGCAGCACTGGATAAGAGGCATCTGCCACACACATGGGCCCCCACCCGCCACGTGGGTCGAACCTGTATAAGTCCCCTGTTAAACACTCCCTTTTGACACTCACACCTGAGACCACCCCGCATTGACCTCTTTGTTCACCCACCCACACGCACACACACACACATACACACAAACACACACTGCAAAGGTCCTCAACTCCTGATCCCACATCTATTGCAGGCTTACAGGCCAGTCGGGGCTCCTGCGCCTAGGGAGTCCTTTGGTTAGCGCTGCCGGAGTGATTTATTTAGCACGGCAGCCAACCAGAGCAGAGGAATAGGGGGAGGGAAAGGGAGTGAGAGAAGGGGGGTGTAAGGGAGGGTAAAAAATGTACTGCGCTACTCCCGGGCCATCGCAAGCTGAGATACACAGTGTAACAGCTAAGACTTCTGTGGGAGCGAGAAAAAAAGCTATGACACATGCACGCTACAACACACACACACACAAGCAAAGCGCACACAAACACAGAAATTCACACAAAACACAAACTGGAAAAAAAGACACAAAACACACAACACACACACAACATACAACACACACTCACTCTGACACTAAATCCTACACATAAACACGTGATGAGCATGTGAGTTCATCTCTCCAAAGCATGCATGCACGCACACACGCGCACGCACACAGCCATGCACACACACACACACACACCTCATAGTCCTCCAAACAAACCGAAAACAGCCCTAGGCCTTGCTCTCATGCGCCACAGAGGAGAAAGAGAAAGAATT
>JAGFZM010000264.1:266795-279295 GCA_017657215.1 Limnothrissa miodon | reverse complement strand
ACGAGGGGGGAACACATCAAACACAGCATGAGCTCTAGACTTCTCAACTACTTTAAAACAAAGATCCTGAGTGCAATAGTCATTTTTGAGGTTGATTTCACCATTGTTAAAGGTTCTGCTTTAATCAATGAAAAGGTATCCGTTTCTTTGTATTCCTTTCTATTAAACTACTCCTTGTGTAGTAAGGTATGTCTATGTAATATGTACAGGTGGAGAACTACTCTGGAATCTTAGTGACTGAACTGAAAAAAAACAAGTACAAAAGGTTCCTCTGAGTTTCCTATATCTTTGTCAAAGTTGCAAAGGTACATACAGTAAACTGTTGGGAACCAAACTCAGACATTTATGATCATCGGAAGAAGAAATATGATTACATCCTCCTGTCAAAAATCACCTAGGACTTTTCAAGAAGTCCACTTTATCATAATTATTATCAAGCATGCATGACACTTTTTTATGCAGACAGAAACTCATTACAGAGACTTAACTTTGACACTTTCATAACTGTCATAGTGGGTAGTGGCATGGAGCCAATATGTCTGGAGCGAAATGGAGCATTCCTGTGGCAGAATTAGATTTTTTTTTCCAAACGAAGACTTGGCCTGCCAATATGGGCAGGGGTGATTAAGGGTCTGCGATCAATGCTGTCCCATTGGCGCCAGGGAGTTACAGTCGCTGTTTATCTCTGCACTAAAGCCATTAGTGTCTGTGTCACCACATAGTCAATCACACCTGCTCGGCCTGCTCAAGTGTTTTGAGTTAAAGGGCTCTACCTATGTGTGTGTGTATGTGTGTGTGTCAGTGTGTGTGTGTGTGTGTGCGCGTGTGTGTGTGTGTGTGTGTGTGTGTGTGTATGTGTGTGTGTGTGTGTGTGTGTGCATGCATGCATGTGTTGTGTGCGTGTGTGCATGCATGTTGACTGAGATCCAAAGATAGTGGAGAAAAATGGACAGACCAAAAAGACAAATACTACCCAGAATGTCTTTATGTCAACAACATGACTCATGCTGTCTCAAAGGCACGTATTATGCTGGTTACCAAATGTGAGTTAGGAAACAATATCGGGTCCTGCATGTGATCATATGCGTATTTCAATGGAAAATCCTTCAAATGTGCTAATCTGTACATCTTGCCCAAAGCCTGTATTATAAATACAGCAAGTATAAGATGGAAAAATCTGAATTAATGTTAAAATGTACTGAAATTCTGTACCCTTATATTCGTTTAATATTTCAAAAGAAACATGGCGTCATTCTTCCACTTGCATAAGAGATGTCTTCAAAGCATGCCTTTGGGTCTTGTCTGATGGCCTAGGCTCGTCACTTCTCAATTAATTCACGAGTGTTACAAACACTGCCCAACCCTAATATGGTCATCAAAGGCTGTGATGGCCACAGCTGACCGGCACACACAGACACTCACATCATAACTTCATAGAATGCTTCTTTCGCGTTTCTGTTTATGCCTGTGTTGCGGTCAGTGGACTGCATAATTGTGCACTGAGGAAGACAGATGGGGACATCCGTTTGAAACTACACCCAGTTTTGCATAGAAGAGGCGCGAGCTTGGTAAAGTTTGTTTTGGCAGACGCACTGATGTGGCGACATTGATAGCGCGCAATTGCGGCAATATCAGTCGGGCTGGTGTGTGTTGAACTTGAGTCCGGCACTCAATGTGTTTTACGGCTTTATCTCTCCCTGTCTGTCTTTTTGTGGGAAGCCTGTATCAGTCAGACCAGACGTACAGGTCTTGCCCAAAGCTGCAAATCAGAACAATGCCTTTAGAGCACAGCACAAACTGCCAGGGGGGGGCAGATTTATTTTAGATTGACCAACGTCTTCTCTGCTGACACCTGTTTTATTGAGGGTCATTCTGATACTGGGAGTGTGCATGCCTGTGTGCACGTGTGTCTATGTTTATGTTAGTGTGTGTGTGTGTGTGTGTGTGTTTGTGTGTGTGAGCGTGTGCGCACATTCAGTAATGTTATCATCCATCTCTCTGGGACTATTTCAGGGAGTAAGAGGTATTTTTATTGGAAAATGTGCTGTGCTGGTTGTTACTCCTAAAATGAAGTCAGATAAACATTCTTCTGGTGGCCAACCGTTCGTCTGACCCTAAAAGCTGAATAAAATATTTGTTCTGATAGCCTGAGGCTAGAATAATTTGGACATCTATTTTATGAAAGTGACTTTCACAAATTCTACTGAGATGTCACTGTCAATCAAAGATTTTTTTAACCAGTGCTAGGGCAATTCTATTGAAACCAAAGCTCTCTAGGAGTTTTGTATATACACTTGTCATTACACAGGAATAACAAAGCCCAAACTATGCTCTGCTTTAAACATGCACTATAAACACCCTACCATGCTATCTCATCAGTCTTGTGACGAACCTATTCTTATAAGATGAAATAAACAGCCTTTAGTAGTGTTATAATGAAACCGTCATACGAATGTGACGAATTGAATACAACATTGTGTCAATATTATTCTAGAGATGTTATACTAACAGTGACTTACCAGAAAAGGAGTGCATTGCCATTCACAGTGTTCCTGAGTATATAAGTGCATTGCCTATACTAGGGCGTCTGGTTTTATAAGTTGCTTATAGTGCATCTGAGTGTAGGAGTGTATACTGTTTCTAACTGTGTAAGAGTGCATCACTTACAGGGTGTCTCTGAGTGTGAGAAGCATTCTACCGTAAGTGGGCATCTCTACCTTCACCATCTGCCAGAACCTTAGGCACCTTTGACCTCAAAATTAGGTTGCAGGGAAAATAACTCACATTTAACTACAATGACACCATGTTATTTCAGTCGCCTTGATAGTGAGAAATACTTTGGCACTAAATCATGTAATAAAATGATCAATGACAGATACTACTGACCATCTCTTCTGTTGAGTTAACCTCACAAAAGTAACTAAAGTAACTGATTACATCGGCCCTCCACGCCCAATCCATCCACATACGAGTCAGAGGTGAGTGGCTGTGTGTGTGTGTGTGTGTGTGAGAGAGAGAGAGAGTTTGTGTGACAAGGGTGGGGGGGTCTGCTCTGTTATGTGTTTGCCTGTATCTTTTGCAGGTACAGATGAGTGGATACAACCTCCACAGTAAACATGCATGGTCAAACATGCAACGTGGCACTACATGATTCATGATAAATTTTGACATTTTCAATTACAGCATCACTAATAAAGCCGTGAAGATGGCTACATCAGATGTGTCATCATAAAAACTGCCTCCTCCGAAACATTACAACCCAGGCTTTGGGGAGGTTTCCATCATATGCATCAATTCAGAATTGAATAACTCCAACTGTGATGTGATTAAAATACCACCTGTAAGTAGAGCCTCACCAATTGTCTAACATGCAACAGCATCCGCATTGAAAAATGCACAACTCAATCTGACAAATTAATTTGGGATAATAAGTCGACTTCCCGATAGATTCCGCAAACGCCATGACGCGGAAAATATATGCGACTACCACTGGCAATAGGGTAGAATGAATGCTTAGAAATCACGGCATTCTGCACACATCCGTTCCCTCGTATCGATTGCGCCCTTTACGCGTGTTAATAAGCGCTAAACGGAACGCTCGTGTACAACGCAAATGAAACAGAAATTGGGCTATCGACTTCTGACCAGGTCCATTCATCCCCACACACGTTCATTCATCCGGTAGAAGTGCGGAGTCACCCTGTAACATTTACTGAGACCTACGAAATCAAGTTATGCTACCCGAGGAATCCCACATTCTTATTAAAAGAAGTGGGTACCTGGACATATTCTAAGCACAAGGAATTTCATCTCTGACTACATAGCAGTGTGTCTGATTCAGGTCCTGATACACAGACATACACTTACTCACATACACCGGCAACTTACCACAAGAGTCGGGACACCTGCCACCACCGCGTAGAGGAGGACCGGCGGAATAGCGCTCGACTCCTCAGGTCCGAGGTAAGGCTTCGTGTAGGCACTGTCATAGCAGAAAAATCCTTGGACGTGAACGTTGAACGTGTCAGTGTACTCGAAGTAATATGCCAGCATGACTGTCCCCGCCATAATCACCAGCTGAAAATAAAGCATGGTCGTCAAATATTGGTGAACGAACATTTAACAATCCACTTTTACAAGGAAATAAAAAGCAGTGGTCCGCATTTCTCCTCTACGTCCTAAAATATCCTGGACAGAAAACACTTCATCTCCACGTCTCGTCAGCATTTATTGTTCGATTTTAAGCATCGGAGGAAGGAATGCAAAGAAGCGCTCAATCTCATGGCACTCCACTCAGTCGCTTCCACTAGGATGAGTGGAGTGAAAAGGGAACAACCAAATGGAGGGGGCGCAGCCCTCGCGGGTCTGCGTATTCGAGACGCGGGGCTGCTATTCGCTCACAGCAGCGAATGATAAACCATGACACGTACAGTGCCCGGTTTCGTGCGTTTGTGGACTCCACGTCGAACGACTGAACAACCTGGAGGGGTTCTCACTGAGCTCTATTCAGTTTGCCATAAACCAACTCTTCACTCGGCACACATGTAGTATATCATTATAGTTTCATAACTGGTTAATTCAATCATATCTCATACTCCAGTCGTGTTTTTAGTCCCATTAAAGTGTGATGTTAGGCCTAAAGGCTTGGTTAACAATTTAAACACATGGATGACCCAGTGCTGAACAGATTGAGCTTTTAAGTGCAAGATTCTATCATTTTGTGCCAAAAGCATGAAATTTGGTAGAAGCACTAAAGGGATCTCCAATAGAACTCAAACGATGTCCTACAGCCCATGGTGGGCATTTTTAATGGCAGCCATATCAATGAAGTCAAGAGGGTTTTATTGCCATTGGATGGGAGGCATGGAATGAAGTGAATGTTCTGTGCATATCACTATCAAATCTAGAGATCATGGTCTTTATGTTGTTTAACCTGTGTATATGGACTTTGTTCGTTCTTGATTCAAAAATATTTTACATTAGGCCTATAGGGACAGATGGTGCCCTATATCATTAGGGGAAACATGTTAAACAGCAAAGAGAACTTTAGGCTGTATTTTCTAAAGCACCTTGTAGATGTGATTAAACTTGCGTCAAGATTAAGATTTGTCCCAACATCCTCTATCCCATTGCCTATAGTTGATTGTTGAAATTTCAAAGTTGGATAGAGGCAGGAGCATTTAGCAGAATAGAAGCACTGAGTGCATTCCAGTGCAATCCAGTTTAGTGTGAATAAAGCATGTTTTGCAGGACGGGCCAGACTGTAAGAATTTGTCTCTGGAGCTTACATTTGCATTAAAAAAAATTATTGTTCTATGTGAATCTTGCAAAGCAAAGAACAGAAACCGGCAACGATCATGTGCATTAAGTTGAGTGACAAGCCAAGTATAAATAAAATTTTGATTTCATTCTGTTTCAGTTCAGTTTTTCAAGTAGGTGTTTCAGATCCTGTAATTAATGTTAAATCTAGAGGTGGCTTTCAATCACCGTATAGTGAGCCATTTAATCATTTGAATGACAGGAAGCCTGGTGTGCCTCTAAGGGAAAAAGCTCTTCTCCATTCTTCTACCTGATGGCATGGAACACGTGTGTTGTGATCTGCTGGTTGAGGACATATATGAAATATAATAATTAATTCTGTAATTAATTACCATAGTGAATGCTTTAACATATTCTAAATTAGAATATAAATCATATCATAATTTGATATTTATGGCAAAACTGTATTAACCCTTGATTTTGCTTAATTCTGTCACTTCACTGGGTCATTAGAAGAAATTGATGGAAGTCAGTGGAAAGAGATGAGCTATTAAAAATATGTACATTCCTCTGTGTTATGTCTTATCTAAACCATAAAAAAGTTGTCTATTAACAGTTTGCTGTTTTCACATGTAAAGTAAAATCCAGCAAGCTTGCCACCATATTTTCAAAGTGGGGTTTCTGAAAGATTTTTACCACCGATAACAAAGTAAATTGGATTTGTTTGTAAACTAAAGAATAGGAACAAGCAATAACCATTTGCAAAGTCAGTTGGAAAGTTATGAAACAAGCCTAAAAACTAAACGGTTTCCTCTTGTGTCTTTAAGTCTAGTGCAGGTAGGTAGGTGACTGGACCATGGTAAAACCAGTTATAAAATACAGTAAATACAGTTATAAAATTACTTATTTGTTTCTAAATGCAACAAAAAATGCAAAACAAATTGTGTGGCATGAAAATCAATATTTTACAGACGTGAACTTAAGTTCGAGTTTGGTTTGGGGTCAGTCTTAGAGAGAATCAAAATTCCACTTTAGCCTAGGGTTAGCCTAATTGGTGTTTTATATTTCCATAATTAATTAATTAATTTATTTATATTTCCATTATTAATTATATTAATTATGCCAACGATAGGCATACGAATTGCCAAGGTAAGTTTCATAATAAGAGTAACAGTTTATTCAGTTCAAGTTTTTGCCCATTCTGATCATCATTTCTAAAGAGAATTAGCGTATGTACATTGTGTTTTTTCTATTTTTTTATTTTTTGAATCCATGCATGCTTTGGTTACTCTGAACAAAAAAAGTCTACTTCACTCTAATCAGAACCATCTTCCCCTGAGTTTTCCCAAGATCCTAATTAATACATTTCTCGCTATAGCTCTGCATTGTGCAATTAATGAATCCATGGCACAATCAATGCAGGATCAGATATGGAGTGTAAATGGACTCAAAATGAGCATGATGCATTAATACAGTTTAAGTCTGGCATAATGCTCTTTTTTTAATCGAAACTCCATTATACATGCTAGGAGGAGTTCTATTAGAAGACAATGAGGGATTTGCAGCTGTTAGATTTGATGGAAAGAAAGTGATTAGAGTGCTTTGGTTAGCTTTCTGGATTCAATTATATGTCAAAATGCTGTGGGTTTTGCGACAAAAGGTTCGACCAAAACTAACTAGGTTAAGCTTCTGCTTTGCTTTGTTTTATTGCTGATGTGTGCATTGTGTGTGCAGGTCTGGGAGGGGGCTTTGGACTGAGCACATTTTCCCTTAGGGGAGTCAAAATGGAACATCTGGGTGCAGATGTTGGTATATGCACATCCAATTTGGGGAGTATAAGTCCTAAATCGATTGTTTGCCCAACAACCTACAGTATACCGGTGCTGCAGCCCATCTGTCACGGCAGCTGAAGGTCAGACTGCTCTGCATTTGGGAAAGATATCTATTTGCTTGCAAGTATCATAAATCTTTTTAAATGACACAGGATTATGTGATTATGTCAAAATATCAAACCAAAGATTTATATTAGTTTTTTTCTGTTGTTGTTGTTGTTGTTTTTTTCAGGTCATGCTAACTGGCTTTTGCATGTTGTTTCATCATCTTCAAGTCAAAATTTGGGAAGAGTCTAAATAAGTCCCACAAATCTAAATGACATGAGTTGTGGTGTGTTGCATGAGATTTCCTTCTGGTTGTGAGAGATTATTGCAACACAGGAAATATCCACACAATAAAATAAAAAAGCAGCACATGCAAATGAAATCTACATGTTTCAGGGCTCTATCAACATCATAGCACTGGATATCTTGGTCACTTAAAAAATAGATGAGATTAATAAATGTGTTAGCATTCTCACATTCTCATAAACCACTGTGCATTGAAGGAGGCGACCAGCTATTTTGGACAAGAAAAAATGAATCAACATTTCATTGTGTCAGCAAAAAGTACAGTGTACTGTATGCATTTATGTAAATCAACTTCTGTTATATTCAACAACCTTCAGTGTAGCCATTTTTATACAGGACTTATAATGAACTTTGGTTGTACTGATTACTGTCTATGGTATATTAAAATGACTGAATAACAATAAGTTAACCCTGCAATACTTAACCATGGCCCATACAGCAACTAGAACCGAATCAAATCAAGGTCATAACCGTACTCATAATCTTTGAAGTATTAATAAATCTGGACTGGTGCATCCTGATGAAGCCTTTCATCTCCTCTCCTCCCAGATGTTCCCATTAATCTGTCGAAGCCCCCTTTTTTAGGAGGGACCAACTGCCTGATGAAGTGATTTGGTCCACGTTGGATGGGACGTTCAGCATCTGTTCGTTTGGGAGCCTTCGCCAGTCAAATGACAGCTCTCATGACTGGGACTAGGGCATCTGTTATTTACTCCACGATGACTGTAGTCATTTGGGTTGGTACTCCTCAAACAGCGGAAGTAAACAACAGCGTGCACCTGGCTTGTCAGATGCTGGTTTGGCCCGATGTTTGTGAATGGGCTGCTTTTTGAATGAAAAGCATTAACCCAGTGAAAAATAGCTGTGTAGTCTACCTGCACTTATCCGTGAACAAAAATGTTATTATATTATGTCAAAAACCATGATGGGGCCATGTGTTGACAAATGTGTGGCTACACACCATGCATAGTGTGGACTGCAATCCCATCAAAATGCTATTGAGCTAAAATAGGGGAAACAACCTATAGATGCTAAATACATGAAAACCTTTAGTGCAGAGCTGTAAAGCCATGCCAACTTGAGAGCATCAGCTATCTCGTGTCACCCCTTAAAAAAAAATAAGGAGTTAAAAAATGCTGGAACTAAAAATATCAAACCCACTCATTTTCTAACCAGGATCATGACACAAGCGCCCTTAATTAGTTAGCAAATTTTAATTTCATCTAGGCTTTCTTTTCACCCTGAGAAGCACCAGTTTATTAGAGGCATCAGTGGATCAGACTGTAGATACAGCATAAGCATGTTTATTGGAATACACGCAGGGTGCTTACTGTTTTCCTTGTATCTTCTTGAGATAGGCTACATATACAATTACTCATTGAATGTTTTACAGCAGGCGTTCAGCCAGCTGACCTAGATTGGGACACTGTGTACGCATGCTGATCTGTGGTCTATAAATTCCAGTGATGATATTCGTCGTCGTTCCCTATAAGACTCTTTCATGTGGTTGGCTTTGAATGATCAGACATGAATCATCATGAGGCAATGACACAGATGAGCATCACGAGAGAGCATGGTATCCAAATACTCCTTCCAGACATGTTCAAGCACTGTATGTATATGGTTCATTACATCGGTGCATCTAAATAAACAGTCCTTATTAAAGAGGCAAAAAAAAAATGCAGGAAAAAAAGAAAACCACAACCCGAGAGCAACTTCAAAGCAGCCGTCTCCAAGCTGCTGCGCCTTATCTTGCGCACCACACTTCATAAGAAATTCATGCCCTGTCTTCAGCATACCCGCGAAGATTTGAAGAGATGCTGATAGTTTTCCCTCCTCTCTCACTCTCTTTCTCTGCTTGTCTTTCATTTTCTATCCTAAATGGATATATTTGTGTCAGGAAGCAGCACATAAGGACCCTAAAGGATGGTGAGAACCACCAAAAAGTTTCTTTCTTTTTTAGAAAAATAAATAATGAACTACCAGTATTGCTGACCCAGCCTGAGATACCACTCACGAGGCTGCAATTCACTTGGACGCATTGTGCATTTCCTGCAATTATTACATTTCATTTGCATGAATAGGAGCTACTCTCATGTCAGGTCTGGGCAACTCAGCAACCATGAAGCAAACGGCTGGATTAAATTACACTCCTCGATTTGTAATTACACATTTTTCATTTTATGCCAAAAAGCAAATTACAGAACTAGACAACAACTAATGTTTACGTCACTGCCAATTCAAACCCACTACCATTCTACAGCAATGGCTGTATAATGGCTAATCTGGCTAATACATTGCAAAGAGTCTAGATTTGTACAAAAATGGGGACCAAGGCGCAGTGCCTTACCCTAGTTCTCCTGGTGAAGATCTTTAATGGGATTAGATGACAAAAGAGGAGAAGATAATCAAGTTCATCACCAGCAACCCCTTGAGTCATTAATGCTTCCACTAGTACAGTACATGCTAACCTGCACCCCCAGAATAGTCCATAGTGTTTACCTACAGGCTTTGGTCTGTCTTGGCTTTGCAAGATAAAGATGAAATCTATGAATTTACTGTACAAGAGGCTTGAACTTATGTGAGCACTCAAACTGCAAGTGTGACGAATGAAAGTATATCTTCACCCTTTATCTTGAGTGTGTCCCATCTGTCACTATGTTTGGGGCAAATTATATTCTCTTCTATATAAAAGGCAGAAAGGCCAATCTGAGCAGAAACACACAAATCAAGGCTTTCTTGTACAAAATAGCATTTGTCAACTGTTAAAGTGAAGACAAATAATAGCTCTTTCAGCATTTGAGAAGCCATGTTGAAGTTAAATCTGGGCCAATTGTGACAGAGAAAAGTGCAATACATAGACACTGTACAATTACATGTCATCAGCCTAAGCTAAAACGGGAGCGATGTCCAAATCCCAACTTCGAAAGTGATGTCCGAGAAAGAAAAATCTGGGAATCATAAATGATTTTCACAGCTGAAAATTTGTGATTGGCTACACTCAGTCTGATCCAGTTGACTGTGACATGGTTCTACTGACAGTTAATTAGCTGAATAATTTATGCCCTCTGCTAATCATATTTGTGCAGTACCCAGCACGGCCCCTTATCGGCTGTGTGTGTACGCACACAACTCTTCGCCACACAGACATTTGACAGATTTGTATTTTCTTAGGCGAACATTAGAGGTTAAGGTAGCATGTAGTGTTTCGCAAGCAGAAGTGGCTGTCTAACATGCTCCGAGTCCTCCGACATGCAGTCCAATCACTGAAAAAGGACATGAGAAAATTGGTGTAACACTGCCTTAGTGGCAGTTATGATCAAGGCACTATGAGAAATATTACAGTATGTTTCACCTCTTTCATATCCTTACAACTACGTCTGAACCGTCATCCGAACTGTGTCATCCCCAGTCAGACCTCAACAACACTGTTAGACCAGGCTTAATTCAAGGGGTGAAATCAGCGGTTGTCTTTCAACCTGCCTCTGTACACAGTGGGTAGCCTGACAGGCTCTGTCTAGCGACTAGGTACAAAGATAGAGCCATGCGAATGTTCCTGGGAGAACAGCTGCTGAGAGCCCCTGGTTCATTTTCTAGATGTGCATGAATTGCAAAACCATTTGCTACCACTAGGGTATGCCTAGATTTCTAGGCTGCCCATTATCCAAAATGATTATTGCTGCAAAGCCAACATTTTTGTATTGTCACCCGAGTTGAAGGTACCATAGGTTGCTGTCTTCTGAGGCATGCTTTTCCCAATTAGAAGACACCATATTGCATTCTGGGTAGATGCTAGTGCTACATAAAACAGAGTATCTTTTATTTCTCACAGGTATCATAAAAAAATAGCAACAATAGCAATAAAAAGTTGCACTGGCATAAGATAAGATGGAATCATTTTTATGGGCTAACACTCATAAATGACATTGAGCCATAGCCAGAATATCATTATTGTGCTTACGTAAAGGAAACACAGTTTACAGGAGCCCATAGCCAGTGGCATATTTTCCAGTCAATGATAGCTGCCAAGAGGCACCATCACAAACAAACACATTTCCCTTAGTGGCAAACACTAACATGCTTTTATTGTCACTGTGGTCCATCAGGAACAACCTATATTAAACATATAGAATTATTTGCTTTGAGGGCTCCATATGTTGGCTAGCTTGAGATGAATATTTCTAGACGGTCGATGGAGGCAGAGGATATTTGCTCTCCCTTACAAAGCAACACCAGGATGTGTGAAAATGTGGCATCAAAATTAGTAAATAAGACCAAAACCAGGTTTGGCTGACATGAACAAACTGATTGTTCCATCATTAATTAATCTACCTTACGCTTCTTTACAGTCTGTGTGTATACTGTATGTGTCTGTGCCTGTGTGTGTGTGCATGTGTGCATGTGTGAAAATGGGGCCATCTTGTCTTTGTTTCAAGATGCATAGCACTTTAATGGCGCTGTGAATTTGTTTGAGAAGACAACTCGACATCTGGATTAATGGGACTTTTTTCTGCCTCAAGATGATTTCAGGGCTTGAGAAGAGAAGGGGGAATGGGGGTTGTGCATATGCTGCCACTTGGCTCCAGGTGCTAAGGGTAAGTGTGTGTGTGTGTGTGTTTTTGGGAGGAGGGGAGAGTCTCATATCTCTCCCATGCTCTAGTTTACATTCAGCACACCTCCACTCCTGGTGTCACCCCAAAGAGAGCAGCTCTACCTAGCCACAAAGGATTCTCATTACCGGCCAGCCACAGCCTTCCTCACAAGAGGCGGGATAAGAGTGCTGCTCTTTTGTTCGGCCTAGACATGAGCCCTGACCTCAGATCAGCTTCATCATGACCATCAGTAAGGGGCTGCACAGTTTTTCAGCAAGTGCTAAGTGGCATACACAGGGTTAAAGAACAAAACAAAGAGACAGAAAAAAAATATTTTTCACACAGAGGCATAGAAAAAAAATGCCTGTTGTGCAAATGGATAACCCAACCCACCTTCTTCTTCTCTCTCTCTCTCTCTCTCTCTCTCTCTCTCTCTCTCTCTCTCTCTCTCTCTCTCTCTCTCTCT
>JAGFZM010000264.1:251589-266785 GCA_017657215.1 Limnothrissa miodon | reverse complement strand
TCTCTCTCTCTCTCTCTCTCTCTCTCTCTCTCTCTCTCTCTCTCTCTGCTCACCAACCTTCTTTCATCTACAGAGCTAGAGAATTCTTTCTGCTCTCTGCCAGGCCCACCGCAGGTGACATTTGGAGGACATGGGAGCACGCTAGCAACCAGGGAGAAATATGAACTGTGGGACTGAGAATGTGAAATTACTGTAGCTCTCCACTGAACTAGCTGGAGGGAATAAACAGAGGACTCTGCCTGGTCAGATAGAAGCGATATGGTGGCTTCTGTTGGAGAAGGCAGCCTCGTAGCTATACTACTGGACACATTTTCTTCACACTGAAGTTGGATGCGTTTACATAAATCTCATGTGCTAGAGTTTTCCATGAGTAAACTTTTCCAACACACAGCATTTTTTACCCACTGAGAATCTGCAAACTATACTTGAGGCCAAATTGCTTTGCTTCGTACACATCAGGGTATGAAATATAAATGGAGTCAAATGAAAGCAAGCTCATGCAAGTGCAAGAAAATGAAATTACAAATAACATTTTTTTTTGCAATCCGTTCATGCTAATTTAACATAAACCACTCTCTCAGGTCGGCGCACAGTACAAACGAGACTTGCACTGGTGGTTTGTCAGCAACAAGCACCTACCAGACAACCCTCACACAGGCCCTATCAAATCATGAGGGAGTTGCTGTGACTGCCCACACTGGAGTATAAGAGACGATAACTCACTTGTGTTGCTGCTGATTCAGTTGCTCATAAATGTCAGCAGAAACTTGCTATAAAGTGACGCCTGCCCTGGGTGAGATATATCATGAACTACAGCTAGTGCCAGGAGAGTGACAGCCTAGCGACAGAGTCATTCTCAGCAATCTTGTTGCTGTATGACACCATTAGATGCATTTCCTGGTGAGACTTTAGTAATTATGTGAGGGGTTTGTATTTCTGCTACTAATAACCATTGAAATGTAAGCTTACTGTGTCTATTACCGATAAAGACAAATGTAAAAAAACACCTGCAAATTTTCTATGATAATGGCAGGGCAAAAATGTTAACAATGCGCCACCTAATGGTTATACGTTATGGCGATGCTCAACTTTTCTTTCCTAATTAAAATAGCGAGACTTTAATTTGCCACCAACCCTATATCTAGCCATGGGTGGAATGAGTTATTAATCCAGCTATGAATCTTGGGAATAGACCACTTTACTGAGTAGCACTGACACTGCAGTGAAGCCCCTCTAGCAAGTCTGGCTGAGGGACACTTGAGAGGGGCATGCTGCCCCTACAGTATACGCCCCTCTGCCCCTGCTCACACCCTTTTCTTCTTCTGACCAGCCCAGTTGTGAGCCCGCTCCCAAATGAGGCGATGGCAGCGAAACACAAATATTTACAGGCAGCATGTCCTCCGATGGCACTGGCATCGCAAACATGCCAGCTCATTTCGCAGGGCTCACGTCCGCCTCAGCACAGCCAGATTAATGAGGGGTGGGCCAGTGGGAGCGATGACTGGGCATTTCATTAGCAGCTCAGATACAAAGATGGACCCTGCTGCCTGCCTGTCAGATACAAGGCTGGACTCCACCATCTGCTTCAAATAATAGACATTTTATTATTATCGTTTTTAAAAGTTCAATCAAACAGTGCATTAGCGAAGCCAGAACAGTAAGCTATGTATTGATCTTACTTGGTAAATCCATCTGACAGTAACTTTAATGAGGCAACTTGTCAATACCTAGCGCAGACCATGCATTTGTTAACATATTATCTTGAGGTCGTTGACCTTCTGCAATAATTACTCTGCCTACATTTTTAGCTCCAAATGCTCATAGTGGTCACTGGTGTACAAATGCAATTTCACCCAAAAGCATCCAGCACTGAATATAGTGATTTGTAAGCCAAATCATCCAAACAATTATTATACATGACATCTCCAAACAGACCATCCAAAGGAATCATATTCAGTTTGCAGCACCTTTCAGCTTGAACCACTGCATTTGTGATGCAACAGTCGACTTGGCACTGTCCCGACACAACCCAACCCCCTCAAAACAAGCTTATACAGTGGAGCTTCAACAAGGATGATAAACACAAAAGAACTGAAAGGAAAAAAAACAAGAAAAAGGGGATCTGAGGCCAGACTGAGACAGAACAAAAACAAGAGGGACAACATGTTGATGAAAGTGGATAACACAAGAAGGAAAAAACAACAATGATTATAGAAGGGAGAAGAAGGAAGATAAAGCTCCAGACATAAAGAACAGATGAAAAGAAAGAGAAAAAAAGTGAAAGGGTGAGAGAATAAGAAAAAAGGGATTAACGGGGGGCTGGGAGGGGGACTGAGAGAGACACACACAGACAAAGGCTCTTGGGGCAGTAATTGCACGCTGGTGTTGTGATTGACTTCTGGGAGGCCGGTGGGTTTGCTCTGAGGCGCTGATGACAGTAGGGTACAGAGCACCACCTGTTTCCATGGGGCCCTGAGGTGCACTAGGCCTAAGGAGGAAGTGGTTAACAGTCTTAGGCCTTCCAAAGTCCACACCTTGCCCATAGATTCTTTGTTCCTGCTTATAAAGGTACTTATTTATGTCTGTGTACAACATACGTGATTTGTGTTTTCAAATACAGTGGGACTAGCTGGCCTCTCTTGTTTGTCTGTCCTGTGGAACAATCAATACTACCATAAACAGTTGCTACTACTATTTTATTTGATTTTATTCCACAAATCCCCCATATTAAAAATATCAATCTTATATTAATTTTACCTTCAAACTACATGTTTTTGGAACACATCTTTCCTTTTAGCTGAGAACCTTGGTTAACTGAAAAGCTTGAAGCAGTTCTAGGTCAATATCAGAATTGATTTCCATTGGTTGCAGCTGGTGCTCTAGCTGTGTGTTTATCCCTGGCCTCGTGCAACTGGACTCCAACAGGCATGATCTCTGTACACCTGGCTTTGTGGGAACGGACAACCTCAGCATCATCCCCCACAGACGTCCTGTTTCACCCACCTACAGCGAAACACTCAGGATGTGCCCATCTACAGCAAAGAGAACCTGGTTGAAGCCAAGCACTCCTACAGTCCTGCTCATCACACAGTAATTTACAATCCACCTCCCTTCTGTCAGTAGCCCACTAGAGGGCACCCAAGAGCTGCACTCTAAACATGACTTGGACATTATTGCAATCCTGCTTTTCATGGCAATGTGTTGTGTTTTTCCTTTACATGTTTTTTTATGAGCAAATTGACATTGACATTGACAATGGCATTGTCAATGTAGTTCAATATTTTGTTGGGACCACAATGTTGGGGGATACTGAAAAAGACCTAACTGAAGGGGGGGGGGGGGTATAAAAAAAGAATATTTGTACGGTTGAGAACCACTAATAGTGTTTAATGTTGCTTTAGTTAATCACTTTATGTATTCTATATGCATATGTATCACAGTATTAAATCAAACACTACAGTTGGCAACAGTAATATTCCCAGGCAGACACCACATACTCTACTGTAAAGAAACTGCGGCAATTTCAATACTGATGAATTGAGGCACAAATCATGGTATAGCATTCCGCTCCAGGGATTCCCTCCATTTTGATGCCACAGTTAATTTGGCACCTGCATTGCTTGTGTAAACCAGTTGGAAGTGCTTCAAGAAATGTGACTCTATCATGCTAACATTTAGAATAGCTTTCCAGTCTGGTTGTGAAGCACTTTCATTTGGTTTAATGTCCTCTCCAAATTACGGGAGAAAAGGGAGTGCTTCATTTCACACCTATTCCAGGACCATTAATCCACCACAAACACACACACACACACACACAAACCGTATCCCACTGGAGAGGAACCCCGTTCTGCCATTGCTGCATGGCTGAGCAAAGGGGGATAGGGGTTGTAATGAGCTCTAAATTGCACCTCCATGTTTCCTTTTCCAGGTGAGAACCGTACTCATAATGGCTGGCAAAGGCTTAATAGCTAGTGGCTTGCTTAATTCTC
Source organism: Limnothrissa miodon (assembly GCA_017657215.1). NCBI lineage: Eukaryota > Metazoa > Chordata > Actinopteri > Clupeiformes > Clupeidae > Limnothrissa > Limnothrissa miodon. Next base: position 262,796 of record JAGFZM010000264.1, on the reverse strand, counting down.
TGTAAATAGTTGTGTTGTCTATTAATGAAGTGTGTGTGTGTGTGTGTGTCCACCTGTTTTGGGATATGTGTGTGTGTCTGTGTGTGTGTGTGGAGTGTTCATCTGTGAGTTTGAGTAGGTGCGCGCATCTGCATTTCTTTTAGGTGTGTTGTGTGAGTTTGTGTTGGGGGGGGGGGGGGGGGGGGGGGGGGGGGGGGGGGGGGCAGAGTTGGGTGCAATTACCAAGAACTGAGAAGGTCAACACATGGCTGACTGTGATCAATGAGTCAGCAGTGCATGACCGTGGGAATGACATCACAATTTAAATGAGATTGATCTGTTGACCAGACAAGCCACAGTTTGAAATGATTTTGTTCCTTACGTAATCGAAAAACAAAGTACTTGCTTCCACCCCTATTGATCATGTTGCTATGAAGAGTTTAAACGGGGGGCTCAGGGAGACAGAATCTTACCTCGAGCAGAATGTACTTGTACGTCTCCCAGCGAGTCTTGTCAAATGGCATGTTGCTGTGGGGCCTGCGGAAGGCATAGTCAATTAGCAATATCATGCAAACATACCACACAACTACACATACATGTAAACACAACAAGGACTCTGTATGTGGTGTTGTTCTATAGGCATTTCCACATTTCCCTTTTATTTTCACTCTCAGTATGAAATTGAGATTGAAATGTGTCTTTTTACAGTGTGTACAACAGTGTCATATATCATAAACAAATCCTTGTCCAACCAAACTTGAGAGAAGAGCTGGGGCCTGGGGACATACCACTTCTGCAAATATATACCCCTGCTTCCGTATTTCTAGACTAATAGACAACCACAGACACACATCCTCCCAAAGACTCTTCCAGATCACATTAGATTTATTACAATTATTTCTATATTTTTTTTCAATGTCATGAACACCAGTGTTTTGGTACCCAAAAGTTCCACTTGAGAAAAAACACAGAAACTCCACCAGAAATTTTGTAACCCATTAACATGTTACTCAAGTAAAAGTCTAAAAATATGCAATATTTACTGTAATTAAGTAAATAAAGATTCCTAATTGTACTTAACTAATGAGAGTAGAAGAACAAGTAGGCTGAAAAAAGAGGATTAAATGTATGCAAAAGGTATAGTGATTCAAAAGTTGGCAAATTCTTAACTCAAAAAATTGATGTGGATATGCCCAAAAAGTGCTTAAAGGGATAGTTCGGTTTTTAACACATTAAGCCCCTTTCACAGGTTGTCTAAAATGCAATAAAGTGGTTGACATCGAAATTTTGACGATTGCTCCTATCTCGGCTATTTGGGAAATGTAGAATCGCCTCTGCCTGCCTTCAAAATGGGTTGCAATGGGCATGTGTTGTTTCTATCCTTAAAACACTGGTTTTAAAAAAGTGCTACTCACCAAGTGGTTAGTGGTGCTCAATGATGTTCCAAAACATGTATTGTAGCGAAATAAAGCTTCCGTCATGTTTTATTTGGCACTTTGTTTATATGAAGGAGCAAATAGATCCCTATGGGACTTTCAAAATGGCAAATAAAACATGACAGAAACTGTATTTTGCTATGATACTTGGGTTGGAACATCAGCAAACGCCACTAATAACTCCATGAGTAGCACTTTTTCAAAACCAGTGTTTTAAGGATAGAAACAACACATGCCCATTGCTAGCCATTTTAAAGGCAGGCAGAGGCGATTCTATATTTCCCGAATAGCCGAGACAGGAGCAATCATCAAGATTTTTGTGTCAACCACTTTATTTCATTTTAGACAACCTGTGAAAGGGGCTCAATGTGTTAAAAACCGAACTATCCCTTTAAAGCAACACGCCACCATACTTCAGTATGGAAATATGTTCTTCCTCTAACTTCCTCTAAGTTGATACACACTTGTCTCGTCTCTGTGTGTGCAAAGTATTTTTAATTAGTTTCTATACATCTCAGAAGAGCACCACACAGAATAGTACTATTGATTTATGTTTTGGTTGGTGTGATCTTTTAATCCACTAGATGGCACTTGATACCAGCTTTCAAAAATATCCCAAGGCACATGCAAATGCAACGGGTCAGAATGCTCTGTAACATTTAATTTAATTTATTGATTTATTTAGTTGTCTTGTGCATATAGAATCAGCTTACTGGTCAATGGCAAATATTAAATTCATCCATGTGTTCAGAGCATCTTCACCTGCCTGAAGGATGCTGCTTTATTATTTTTGACAACCACCAGGGGGCAGTCACCCCTCATGTATTAGAAAGTGAGAGCTTCTGAGCCTATGCAAATGTCCTAATTAACTTTGCAAACAAGAACAATTAAAGAATATGAACAGAATATTACTGAGGTACAGATTAAATGCCATTTGCACTGTCAGTGACTAATGTGGCTTGCACGCTAAATGATACTACCAATTTAAAAGATCCAACAGCAATTGTTCACTAGACTGTGGTGTGGTAACCTACAAATCTTTTTACAAACACCCAGCTATTAGTTCAATTGACTCAAGTTCATCTGGTTCCCAAGCTAATAGGCTATCTGAAAAGGCTTAACTGAATATTTAGCAACATACTGGAGCTCACTTTGTCTGCTCAGAGAGGCTGAATGAATGAAGCATACAACAACATTTGGTACAAGTGTTGTTCATCTCCACTGAGTTCTCATGTTTAAATCATCCTTCCCAGTCGGTGCAAGATGGCCGAGATAGACGAAGCCACTTTAGAGCTCTAAGAGTTTTTTCTTGTCCTCTGATTCACTCGAAGTAAAAAGTCTGCATGTGGCATGCTTGTGTCAGGGCCACCCGGTTCCGCTGTAGTCAGTGAAGACTTCAGTGAGTAGGAATCAAAGTTGTACAAACACACTGTGCCTTAAAAATATAACATGCTGCACTGAAGACGTGGCAAAAAGGAGAGGTGTTCAAGGACAACATATGAGTATATGACGTAACAGTATGTTCACGCCTCTTGCAGAGAGGAGACATTTCATCAGTTTGCTGACTTTCAAAGTGAGCCATGGCAGCTTGAATTTTAGCATGAGTTATGGCAGAGGCAGAGGGCTAATCTACTCCTTAATTAATTTGATACGTAATGATGAGCATGCTGGTTTGGGTCACCTGTGTTTGAAGTTGGGTGGAAAGAAGGAAGTCAGTTGACAAAAATGTTATGCTTCGTTTCTGCTGTGACTTCCACATCAGATAAATAGAAACTGGAACATCCCACTGTCATTGTTTTACATCAGTTTTGAATACTGAACATGTTGGTTTGTGTCACCTATGTGTATGTGTGTTTGAAGTTTAATTTAGGTGTGATTTCAGATTACTTTAACTCACAAGCTGTATTTGCTTCATATGCTCAACATAGATGCATGCAAAAAATCTCACATCTATGATGATTTTTACTGGTTTTAAAGTCCTACATCTTTGTATGCAGGCTAACAAATAATGGAATATTTAACTACTTCCTGTACTATTTTTTTAGTCTTGTTAGACTTGTTAGTCAACAAGTCTTGCTAGACTTGTTAGTCAATAGACTTGACTTATTTAAGCACAGATGTTACAATTTTCTATAGTGAAAAAAGCTTGTGTCTCTATGTTAATGTTAAATACAAAACACACACTAGGGTCTAATACAGGTCATGATAGGCCCACATTACCACATTCTTGCAAAATTAAGTTCTACTATTACAAAGTGTAAATGCCAAAGGTGTCACACCTAAGATGTTGAATGAAGCCCTTCATATCATGCAGCTCAATTCAAATTGCATAAAATTTATTATAGTTTTGCGCTGCTTATTTTTATTGAATTTATTTATCTGCACAAGAAAATTGGGTAACACAAATATAATAACTCCTCCCTATTAAGCATTTATCAAGCACTTTATTAACATTTAGTTAATCATGTAGAGGTAACTATCTCTTAATTATATTTTGCATGTGGTGAGTAGGTTAGGCAAATTAATGTACATTTTTAACTTCATTAACGTTACGGATACTAACGTATCCTCGGTTCTCTGAGTGAGAAGCCGAAACGTATAGATGATGCCTATCATCTCCTGCTTTTATGAAGTCATTTTAAACCAACCCTTTGAAAAAAGGGCAGTAAGCGCACTGACGCGCGCAGGCAACTACTTAGACAGCCCTGCGTGACGTCAGAAAGTCTATATATTGACTGCGCTTACGCCCAAGGTCCTCTTTGCCAAGCTCGCCAGCGTCGGCGATTGAGGCCCGAAGCGTACGTTTCGGCTTCTCACTCAGAGAACCGAGGATATGTTAGTATCTGTAACGTTCTCTTTCGTTTCGAAGCCGAAACGTACGAGTGGATTACTACAACCAAGCCTCAAGAGCCCTACACCAAGGAGCCCGAGGTGGGAAGATCCATGGGACCGCCGCCGGGCCCAGAGAGAACACTCTCTGCTACACCCGGCCTGGTGACGTCCAATGCGTAAAAACGCGCGAAGGTGTTGCCTGAGGCCCAAGAAGCGCTCAAGCAGATATCCTTCATGGGGACGCCTTTCCAGAAGGCCCAAGAAGCCGCCACTCCACGGGTGGAGTGCGCCCTGACATGAACAGGCGGAGGAACACCCGCCGCCTCATATGCCAGACGTATGGCTTCCGTAAGCCAATGCGACATGCGCTGGGTAGACAAGGCCTGACCCTTGGCAAGCTCGCCATGGCAGACGAACAACTGGTTCGTCTTCCTGATGCTCTGCGTACGCGTCAAATAGGCACGAAGCGCTCTGACTGGGCACAGAGTAACGGGCACAGAACTGCCCCTCTCAGGAAGGGCTGCAAGATCAATGACCCTCGAACGAGGGTCAGTGGACAGCACTTTCGGGCGAGAAAAGGGATTTGGTCGCAGCGTGACCCGCGCGTCACCTTGCGTGAACTCAAGACAGTCAGGACTGACCGACAAGGCAGTCAGATCGCTGACACGCTTCACCGAGACCAGAGCGAGCAGAAGCGCAGTCTTAAGGGAAAGCATCTTTAGACTGGCACTCGACAGAGGGTCAAAGGGCGTAAGGGCCAGTCCGCGTAGGACAGTGGCCAGGTCCCAAGTAGGGACCGAAGGGGAGGAAGAGGGGCGGAGCCGCCTGACACCCTTCATGAAGCGCGACGCAAGATAGGTGAGCGCCTGGGGAAACGCCAGCATAGCCAACATGGCATGCTGAGATAGCTGCGAGGTACACCTTCAAAGTAGAGGAAGTATGACCCTGATCAAACAGGCTCTTGACATTGAGCGCTCTGAGGTCTAGAATAGGGCGAAAAGCGCCCGACTTCTTGGGCACCAGGAAGTACGTACTGTAGCGACCTGCGTGCGTCAGCGTCGGATCTACGCGCTGAATAGCGCCCTTTCTCAGAAGATCACAAAGCTCTTGTCTGAGAGCAGGGGCCCTGGAGGGGGGCACCACTGACTCCATGACACCTCTGTAGGGCGGGGGTGGCCACCTGAACTGCAGTTGATAGCCCTTCAACACTGTTGACAGGACCCAACGTGACGTTGTGCACATCGCCCAATTCTGCCGGAGCAGAGCGGCGGCATGAGGAGGCAGCAAGGACAAACGAAGTGCTATGCTGCCTCCGAGTGGCACTAGGGGGGCCGAGGTCAAAGACTGAGGCTGTCCGCGAAGCTGAAGAGCGTCCGACTGACAGACCAGAGACCCAACGGAGTGCGGGGGCTGGGGGCCAGTTAGCCGTGTGTGAGGCCGCTGGGCGCTCACACGTGACTGAAAGGCCGTGCGCATTACTCGCGACGCCCGGTGGGGCGGCCGACTCAGCGCGCACGTCAGCGAAATCCGATGTCGGTGAACTGTGCGCTTCACCTGCGACACCCCGTAGGGCGGCCGACCTGGAGCACGCGTCAGCGACGTTGGTGGTCGAAGAGCCGCGCACTGCACCTGCGACGCCCCGTGGGGCAGCCGACTCGGAGTGCGTGTTGGCGACGACCTCGAAGAGGGGGGAGAAGCTACCCGTCTGGCCAAGGGCAGACGTGTCAGACTGAGCAGACAGTTCTGCGCGTATCTGGGCGATAAATCGACCGACAGAAGCGGTGAGAGAGGACGGGGGGGACTTCTCGACCGTGAACGACTCCGAAGCGTCGCATGTCCACTGCTCGGAGGCGAAGGGGACAGAGAATGCGGAGGTCGCGACACTACCAGAGGCCTCGGTGCCACCTGGGCGCCGTCGAGGCGTGTCATCACGCGAGGCGCATAGCGCATGGGTACCCCAGTGCGCGGTAGCGCTGATCGTGAAAGATTCAGAGGCGTCGCATGCCCACTGCCCAGAGGCGAGGGGGACAAAGGACGCGGAGATCGTGGCACAAACCACGTGGGCGCCGTCTAGGCGTGTCAAGACGCGGGGCGCAGAGCGCGGGGCGTGTGTCAGCTGAACGTGCGCCGGAGACCCAGTGCGCGATAGCGCTGACAGAACAGAGAGCGTCCTCCGGCCTGGGCCGGGGCTCATTGTGAAACATTGCCCCAGAGCTTCTCCGTCAGCTTCTCCGTGCGTTGACACGGCTTGGAGGGGAGCTCGGGAGGCGAAGTCCAGGTGGTGGCAGAAGCTGGTGCTAAACAGCCAGCGACCGCATCCTCAACGCGAGGAAGCTGTAAGAGGCCAATGGCGCCCGCACTGTCCATCGCGTAGAACACCGCGTGTCCCTGGATAGGGGCAATGGCGGAGTAGGGAGCCTCCCAGGAGCCCTGCGCGACAGCCACAACCGTGGGGTGAGCAGGGAGAGGGAGAGCATCCGGAGAGGGAAGAACGCCGGAAAAGGGGTCGAAACGCCCCTCCGGATAGCGCTGAGGCGGAGGCAGGCCTAGCCTGCTAGCCGCCTGTGTAGCCAACGAAGCTAGCTCAGAAGCTAACTGGGCGGCGTGGGTCTTCACAACCGGTGGCATATCTTCAACAGAGGCGCCTTGAGCGGAGAGGAAGGAGGACAACTCCTCTTCATCCACGGCCTCGATAACTGGTTCGTCATCGTCGTCGCCCTGAGGCGGCGTGGTAGCCGCGCGGGCAAAGGCAGCGCCGATGGAGCTAGCAGGGCTAGCCTGGTGGGCCGCGGTTAGCTGGCTAGCTGGTAGCAAGCTAGCCGCTGAGAAGCTAACCGACGGCTGAGTAGCCACTGAAGACCGATCGATAAGCCCAACCGGGTGCGGGGACGCCGGGGAAACATCGATAGACTGGCGGGTAACGATACCACTAGCGCCAGCGGGGGAAGAGCCCGCCCCTGTAACACCAGTGGAACCCACGAAGAATGCCGCTCTGTGGCAATAGCCGTAGGGGAGAGGCGTTCGCAAGCCAAGCAAAGATCTGGCCGCGAAAAGGCGAGCATAGCGTGCTCGCTCCCCATACAGATAAAACAGATGGCATGGCGGTCGGAGATCACCATCGGACGGTCACAAACGGTGCAACGACGAGTAGCCATCTTGCGTCTCGGGGTACCAGAAGTTAGGGACCAGCGTGAGCACTTGGAGCAAGACGGAAATCCCTCGGAGAGCTTTGACAAAAGCTTTTGTGGTGGGCTTTCAAAAAAGCCGTTGGTTTTTAGAAATATTTGCAAGAGCAAACGAAAGACGACTCAGAAACACACGCAGTAAGCAAGGTGAAAGAGGCAAAGAGGACCTGGGGCGTAAGCGCAGTCAATATATAGACTTTCTGACGTCACGCAGGGCTGTCTAAGTAGTTGCCTGCGCGCGTCAGTACGAGCATGTTACTCCACCCTCGGAAATCGACTCCTACGGACTTTCCCCTGAAGATGGCTGCTAAAGCGTCAACATTTCCGGAAAGTTACTGGCTTGTTGAAATTCATTCTGGACTCTCTATCCGACCACATGAAGACCTCGGGATACTTCGGTTTGGATATAGGGACCCTCTACTCATTACCAAGTAAGTGTAATGTTGCTTGGAACTGTAGAAGAGGTATAAATAGCGTCTTGTAGCCGAGGGAATGACATGCCCTGGTTACGTCCAGGCTAACGAGTTTGGGCTCAAAACGGTAAAATGCAACTTTCTCAAAACACATCCGAATGACGTGATTTTGATGCCAACTCAATGTATATACTCCCAATCATCCGTAAATTGGCCTAAATTGTATTTTACTCCGGAGAATCCCTTTAAGGATAGTTTAGGAGCTTATCTAAAGTCTTTTTACAAATGATTTAAAGCCTGCATTACAAACAAACTACATCAAAGAGTTCATGAAACCACACCACAGAGTGAAAATTAAATTATATATTTATTTGAATGCTGGTATACTGCCCTTAAAAATGTCTGGGAACTCAGTGAACTAAAATGTACTTATTTGTGATTCAAAGACTTCATTGAAAATTCTCCACACATACAATGCAAATATAGGAATGATACAAATGATAGGAAAAAATATAAATTATAAAGAAGTAGATTAATGAAGATAACAGTTAGCTTTAGAAGGTCCCCAAAGGCTGGACTAACATATTGCTAATGCCAACATCAAATGCTATACTTTTTAGCAGTATATGCTAATCTACATTTATCTTAGCTTTACCACATGAATTTACATATAAATTCATGTTTTTAACATAGTACATCAACAGATACATACAAGTGATGCCTTTGCCTGGGAGTAAATGAAATAACTTCTCTTGATGCTCTCACCATGTGGCTGTCCACCGGTTTCAGTAGACCCTACTTGTCTAAATAAAAGTCAGATTCTTATTCTAAGTCTGCCTCAATTATTGGTTTTGCCAGCAAGGCCCTAATCTGCTTCAATAGCAGCAGAACTACTTTTAACAAAGGTTTGTAAAATATTTCATCCATGAAGAGAAGTGACGTAAATCTAAAAAGTGAAACAATACAACAATATGGTAACACTTGAGTTAACATGAGTTAACCTCAACAAGTCATTTGTAAATGTTTTGTAAACAAATTTCATTTTAGAATAGCCCCCAAAATATAAAATAATTATATAAAAAATAAATAATTAATAATACATTGTTAATTGTACTTCAATAAATCAATTTATAGATGTTTAACAAATTATTTATTAAGTTAAAATAGTGCCGTCATAGGTTGGACTTATCCACCAAATGCAAAACTGCTAAATATGCTAAATATGTTTATTAATGACTACCTTATGAAAAATTATTAAGAGATCCTTATCAAGAAATGATTAATTAAGTGTTAACTAAAACCTAACCAATGCTTAATAAATGCTTAATAGGGAGGAGTTATTATAAAGTGTTACCGAAAATTGTGTTGTCTCCACAATTATAGCCTACTGGCTGCTCAAAATGCTCAGAACTGATCTAAAGTCTGCAAAAGGATTATCATCAGGTAAGGAAGAACAATTAAGTATTAATTAAGTATTAATTAAGCCATGATTGTAAAATATGCTAAGTTGTTTGTAACTGAACTTTTGCCATTTGTTCAAAAAGCTTCTTTCTTCATATCTTCTTCAAATACATATGGAATATAGAAAGAGAATCTTCATAGACATATTGCCAGTGTTAGAGAGAGTAACAGTTTATATGTAACAAATAATTACATCAAAATAATACAAAATAATCGGTACTTATTGTCACGGGTGCGGCGTTTAGAAGGCATGGTGAGACCCAGACGCAGGTGGGTCTCAAACAGGTGAAGCAGGGCGGAGCTAGAAACGAGACAATGATTGAATAACAAGATGACAACATTGGACACAGGTGGATCAGGAGGCAGAGCACACACTAGGAGAAACATACGGCTCATGGTAAGACGCAGACTGATAGGACAGGAACAGGAACATACTGAACAGGAAAACACGGGCTGACAGGACAGGGACCGGAACGGACTGAACAGGGAAACACTAAAAAGACAAGAACAGGAACTGATCATGACACTTATAGGAAATATTCAGTATGAATATTTTCTGCAGAAACGTTGGTTGTTTATTTATGATGATAATGATATGAATAATAATTTTGTCCAACATCCTCTGTTTACATTTGACAGTCCGATACCATATGATGGATCTAATTGGTGCATTGGATCATGTTTGGTTTTGTAAAACCACCCGCTTATTGCTGGACCTAGCTTACAAGCAGTCTGAGCTGCAATTGCAGTGAAATGGCTGTTAGAAATAGAAACTACAGGCCTAGGCACTCTTCAACAGCACTTTTACCCCTCCAACATCATACAAGAAGTCTTTGTGATCAAGCTATAACTAGCACAGCAAAACAGAAAAGACATAGAAAGTTCAAAACTTAAAAGTTCAAAGGTGCCACCATCCAATTTCACCTACTTAGAGAGAAGAGTTCTCACATCTCTAAGCACGGACAAAAATATCACCACACTACCAGCCGACAGTAAGATGCACAGTTGTGTTAGCCAAAAGTCACATCAAATCACATCAAGCTAAATATACCAGACTCAATGAAACGTTATGGATACTAACGTATCCTCGGTTCTCTGAGTGAGAAGCCGAAACGTACGAATGGATGATGCCTATCATTTCCTACTTTTTCTGAAGTCAACTTTAACCAACCCTTTGAAAAAAGGGCAGTAAGCGCTCTGGCTACTTAGACAGCCCTGCGTGACGTCAGAAAGTCTATATATTGACTGCGCTTACGCTTCAGGTCCTCTTTGCCAAGCTCGCCAGCGTCGGCGACTTGAGGCCCGAAGCGTACGTTTCGGCTTCTCACTCAGAGAACTGAGGTTACGTTAGTATCCGTAACGTTCTCTTTCGGTTCGAAGCCGAAACGTACAAATGGATCACTGCAACCAAGCCTCAAGAGCCCTACACCGAGGAGCCCGAGGTGGAAAGACCCACGGGACCGCCGCCGGGCCCAGAGAGAACACTCTCTGCTACGCCCGGCCTGGTGACGTCCAGTGCGTAAAAACGTGCGAGGGTGTTGCCTGAGGCACAGGACGCGCTCAGGCAGATATCCTGCATAGGGACGCCTTTCCAGAAGGCCCAAGAAGCCGCCACTCCACGGGTGGAGTGCGCCCTGACATGAACAGGCGGAGGAACACCCGCCGCCTCATATGCCAGACGTATGGCTTCTGTAAGCCAATGCGACATGCGTTGGGTAGACAAGGCCTGACCCTTGGCACGCTCGCCATGGCAGACGAACAACTGGTTCGTCTTCCTGATGCTCAGAACTGCCCGTCTCAGGAAGGGCTGCGAGCTCAATGACCCTCGAACGAGGGTCAGTAGACAGCACTTTTGGGCGAGAAAAGGGATTTGGTCGCAGCGTGACCCGCGCGTCACCTTG